>PVMI01076592.1:0-12749 GCA_008528875.1 Aulacorthum solani | reverse complement strand
TGACCCCCTCCCCATCATTACCCCAGATAATCGAGGTTCCACTGTAGTTGCAAGTATTAATAATTTGGATGTAATTATCAGTCAAAAGCCTCGGAAATGTACTTGAAGATTCCTCTCGAGTTTTTAATATACTAAATTGAAATACATATTCACAATATTATTACATAAGATTTTAATGTTAAAATTTTGGAAAAATTCGGCATAATCACAAAATGTTGGAAAAATTAATGTATAGGTACCTAGTTTAAAATTTCTCAAATGTTTAATATTCTCGCCTTAATTTTAGTAATTTAATTTGAGTTTAGTTATAGGTTGTATCAATAGATTGAATAGTTCAACGATTAATTAATAATTTGTATGATGACCTGAAGTTTAGATTTTGACGAAATAATATGATATTTACGAGTAAAATAACCATTTTTCAATAAATTATTTTCTTTTTTGTTGTAATTCAAAAACGAATAACAGTACCTAGATGATTCAAACTTTTATCAAATGTTTATATTTTCCATACAAGGTATAATTTTCAAATTTTTTTTTCTAAACTCATTTTGACCTGTTTATAATAGTTATTGTTTGATATTTTTGATTTTTTTTCGATTTTTTTCTGCGAATATTGAAACAATTTGTTTGTTTGGTCTAAAAGTTTAAATATTTAATACTAGGTTCTCATGAGTAGTTCATACAACTAAATAACCTAAAAATAAATGTTTGATTTTTTTTTACAGATATTCTAAATTAAAATTTGGTCTAAAATCTAAAAAAAAAAAGTTATTAAAATATTAATATTTCTATATTATTTTATTCTTTGTTTAAATAATAAAAGAATAACAATTTTAGTTATTTTGTTGTAATTCAAAAATATTTGATTTGAAAATGTAAAGAATATTATTACATTTTTTTATACAGCGACATTTTCAAAACATTTAGATATATTTTATACTGTTGCCCTATGTAAAATAAATTACTTTAGTAATTAATAGCAATATATTTATATGGTGATAGGCTTAGAACTTACAAGACCGTCTCGCTCAGCAACATTTTTAAATTACCATAATTTAATTTAAATTGAAAACAAAACATTCATTACAATGGCCTACTCAATGACCAATGACGAGGTATTCTCGACTCCTATTGTATTGTAAAGCGGTTACCTACTTTCTCCCTTTTTATATTCATGTTTTGTTGTGTCCAGCATCCATTTCGTTTAAACTGTAGTAAGTATCAGAAACTTCGGAGGGTTATATAGGGTTTTGTTAGAAAATAATTTGTCAAAACGTACAATTTCTGAAAATATTGTATTTAAATTAAATTAATTTGGAACTGTACCATCATTGATTTGTAATTACATTTTGTCAGATTAGTATTAGTTTAGAGACGTGTTTTGTGGAAAAGTATTTCTCCGGTATTTCTCCAAATACCAAAACCTAATACTTGATATAAATTTCCATCAAAATATTTTCCGTAAAATAAGTTTTTGAATAATACGATTCCAATAAAATATTGATTAGTATATTATTACAGTTCAAACAATTAACCACACAAAATGTTCTCGACAGAATATTTTCAAAAAAAAAAAACAACGATTTTGAACAAATAATAATTGTGAATAATCTGAATTTTTCTAATATTTTCTATTATTAATATATTTTTCTATTATTATCATATACAATATATTTGTTGTTTTATATACTGTGTAAATGTATTTTATTTTAAAATAAATTTCGCAACCAGAAAGAATTTAAATTTTCTCCTGATATCGTTAGTGTGTGTTCTTAGTATATAAAATAACACCATCAGAAAATAGAATTTTTTTTCTTAAATATATATTATATATATGAGTATATTAAAATTTTAAACATTACAATTAATAATATCAAATTTCATTTATAATTTTAAAGCTAATTTGAATTACTCAATAAGGAAAGGACTACATGATTGTGCCCAAGTATATAGAATGAATGTGAGTATAATGTACATAGTATAAGCATTGCCGTGTGTACGTTACAATATTATATTATATTGTTAAATTAATATTAATTATTATTATTATAATATTACGTTCGGATATTATAATTTAATTATTGGAATTCCTCAATATCATATCGATGGTAGCTGAGCGTTTTTGACGTTTTGGTCTTGTATTATTATGAATTATTATATTACCACCTATACTGTATTCTATAATATGTTAGATAATACAAAATATAATATATTATTATAAAATAGGTATAGTTATTTTCGAGACACCTTATTTTTGTAATGACTATAATGACGTATGATAATGCGGTAGGCAATGGGTATTGTGTTCTCGATAGAACAACGCTGGGAGCTAATCTCTGTTGAATTGACCTGTAATGCGCGATAAACTAGTAGATCATAATATTATATAGGTGCTATTTTATCGATAAGAAACATGCACTACCGACTTTGTACTTACAAATTATAAAATATTACTTGCTGGGTGTCCGCGTTACACACATGATTAGGTATACAATATTATAATTGTATAATCACGAGCCAACGTTTTAATGGTCCCCCAAGATGTTAATATAACTACGATGTAGACGGAATAATTATAATAATAATATTAATAATAATAATGATAATAATAATAATATACCAAACAACGAGTAACGGAACACCTCAGTGAACGTCATCAGACGTATCTATTCGATTGTCTGCTACGTTAAAATGTTGGCTAAAATCGTAATTGTATGTTTGGGGCTCTTATCCGTGGGCCACGCTTGCGACGATACTAACTTGCAGCCTTTGGAAACGGCCAAAACCTCGGCAAAATGGATACACGATGGTTTCAAAATATCAATATTTGGCAACCCGGACAAATACATACCACATTCGATGTATATTGGTAAGTACCACTTATAATAGTGGACATGATTTTTCATCAGGTCAAACCGTATACTTACCTAGGTTGCGAATCATAAAATCGTAAAATGCATCTTTTGCGCATTATAAACCACAAGCCCTCCATGCTTGCTTTTTCACTTTAACTCTACAGATTTGTTATTCTGTGTTACGCTGTCAAAATCAACCTGTTAAGTATATTATTCCGTTAACCTTATTGTTTTTGCGATTTTGTCTTGAAATTGCCAACAAATAAATATAACTAAAAATAACTTTAAATGTAAGCAATGAGTTATTAAATATTATTATTTCTCCTTATCATCTTTCTCCTCCTAAATATTTCCTCCACTGCTTTTTCCTCATTTAACTTTTAAGCAAACAGTTACTAGTGGGTGACTTCTTATTTACGTTACTCATGTATTCTGTCTCTCTTCACATATAATTAATAAATTAAGCAGTATATAGATAGTAACAATAAAAAAATAAAAACAAATTATTTAATATAAATATTTTTCTATAGCTCAATCACTATATATCATAGTATATAAAACGAAATACGAAACGAATACATGAATAATGTTACACAAAAATTAAATAATATTATAGTATTAAAGTATTTTATGGTTTCGTTACACAATATCTGTAAGAGTATTATATTTATTATATTATACTGAAATATATTTTACTAGTATAAAAATGTCAAGTATTTTATACATTTAATGAAATGACAAATTAATTTTTAATGTTAGGTACCAAAATATTATGAAGTGTTCACACTCCGGCATTTAAAAACATTAGATTACTATAATACGTAAACAGAGAAATTAGGTATTTGTAGGTATTGTGCTAGTGTGTTACGATTGAAATCAACTAAGAATTCGATCTATTCAATTATTATTTAAAACATGTGTCTAACACAACATTATAATAATACATCTCAAAATCACATACTATATTATTGTCTTATATATTCAAATTACAATAAAAAAAACTATTTTTGAGTCGCCTTTACCATTTTTTCTAATTTCGTAATAGTCTGGGCTCTATTCATAATCAAACTTTTTTCAGTGCATATTTCGTTTTGAAAATCACGCAATTGGTCTTCGGCTTGCACTTGTTCGAGCTCTATTTTTTCTGTTATCACATGAATGCTCTTATTCAACTCGCAAATGTCGTCCAGTAGCTTCTCGTTTTTCCTATTGCCTTTGTCCAGTCGTTTCATGGTGTCTTCGATTTCCTTGATAATTGTCTCCTGTAGATAATCACTTTTGGTACTGTTCGAACTGCCTCCGAGGTCTTTTTCGGTCAGACTTTCTTTTATCTTGTTGTAATGCATCACGACACGCATCACGTCCACCCATTCATTTCTGGCCACCTGTATACGACAACGTACAGAATATTACATAAATATAAATGCATCTAACCACAGATATAATTCTCGCAGCCAAATCGGCCGCCATTCACCTTGTAAGCCATTATGCCTCTTTTGATTTCGTTGTGAAGATCTTTCTTCACGGAAGCCACTAGTTTTTCTTGCTTTTCTTGCAGTTGATTTATGATTTTCCGACGTTCCCTCGCCAACAGAGCCAACAACCTGCGTTTGAACGAAGTAACAGTATAATACTGTAGTTACGTTACAACTCGTTGAAAAATTGACATAAATAATATTTACATTTTAACCAGACAAATGGGATATGTTTTGGCCAGTGTTTCGGCCATCTTGCTGGTGGGTTTTTCCATTAGTGCACCTTGCCACATCATTTCAGTCATGGAATTTGAACAGGTGGAGGCCGGGCTGAGTAGAGATAATATCGGGGAAGTCGAAGCGATAACAAGGTTTTGAAGTTTTTGGTCACGTTCTTCGATCTAAAATATTTTAATGAATTAAATAATGAAGACTGTTGGTCATAATGTTGTAGGGATCGCCATAATCAAGCACCAAAATAGTCAATAAGTATAAATACTTATATATATAACTATTGCTATAGGAAAAATGAAATGCAATATTGCTGGTAGTAAGTAGGTTACACTGGTGTAACAATCATTAAATTTTAATAATTATTGTATAGGTGTATTATAATATTGCATTAATTGTATTAACTTATTTTATTATTACTTCTTGTAGGATATTTTTTACTCTTTTTTTCAACATCGAAAGCATTTTTATGCGTTTGAATAAGCGTGGATTGAAATTATCACACCCTTTGCTTTCGGCCTTAAAAGTAATAAAAATGATTATAAAGACATAATTTAACTATTGCTTGCTACTTCATGTAGCTAATACTGCTCACTATTAGTTTTTCAAGCAGCTTTTCGATGTATGGATCGTGGCAAGCAGTACTGTTAGGATCTTCTTCGGACAACATTTCCTGTTCAATATTGTTATGTAATCTTTTGAAAAATTCATAAGTTAACGTCCGAGATTCTTGTGACCTCCGATTTGATAAAATTGTTCTAACTTCAGCCGTCAATTGATATACTTTGTCCTCTTGTTCACAGTTACTTTTCGGTGTGTTGGCCGATTCCACTTTTAAATCTATAGGCTTCACTACAGGTGTTGGGCTAAATACGTTGTATATTAATTAGAAATGAAGTCGGAAAAAAAACAAGTTTAGTAATTATTATAGTAAAATTAAATCGGCATATTCACGAAGAGAAGCTCTTTTCTATTTTAAAAATGTAGGTACCTATACTTATTTTATTCATATATTTTCCACATTTTGTTACGAACCGTATTTTTAACAGTTAATTGAATAGGTATCGAAGTGAATCGCGTTAAGCTTACATGGTTTGTACTTATTTCTTAATCATAGGCATATCCACTTTATATACCCAACTTTTAATTTGAACAGTTTAAATTCAGTGATAAATATCATATTGTTTTCGGTTATTTTATTTTTATCTAATGACTAATAGTTATTATGTTACTTGAAGCGAAAATCGTATTGGTTTTGCAATGATAGTACATATCTTTTTACATCAATTATTTAACGTGGTAACTTATCCAACGATGAATATATATTATTATAATGGTTTGTTGGTAATCGTTTGATATAATTATAGGTAATTACGTAATGATTAGAATTTGACTTTAAATAATCTAAAAAAAGACTAAATATGAAATCAAAACTATGCTCCAAAAAACAACAAAAATATGGCATTTTATTTTGTTATTATTGGTTGTGTATGCTTTAACCACCCAATGAAATGATTTGTTTTCAATTGTGCAATTGTAATTGGTATGATTCTCTACTCTTGTATATAATATTATAAAATAAATACTGGCTTCAAAATATTAACAACTGATCATGAATGTTTTTTATTGTTTTTAATTTAGCTATCTTTTAATCTTCTAGTTACCCATCTAGTAATATATGGGAAAATGTTATAAATTATCAAATATGCAATAAAATAATCCGTAGAATCCGTAGAATGTTTGTACTGTAGAAGACTTGATTTTTCATTCTTACATTCATAATTCTAAATGGTAAAAAATGCAATGCTCAAGTCCTAATGATAGGGCTTAAACTTTTAAGCCTACCTATTCAATATTTAAATCTTGTATTAAGGCTAAAATATGATTATACTTATGATTTACGATAACGATCTTACATTGGTCGACCAAATGAATTAACCCAACAGCCCGTATTTCCACCCACTGTCACTGCAACATACGCAAACAATCCGGCATTTTCAGGTAGAGTCTTACAAGCTATATAAGTACGCCCGTCGTTCGACAAATGATTTAAATCGACCATTTCCAACTCTCGATTTTTAACGAATTTCGTCCATTTTTCTTTGTTTTCATTGATCTAAACAATTGAACCGATTTTTATCTATCCCCTCTAACTGGCGTTTATGAGTTTTATCACTCACTTCTTTTTCTTTTTCGACTTCCAAGCTGGCTTTGGTAGTTATTTCCGGAAATACGCCATCCAAAGACAGCGGACCCGGTTTTGGCGTTTCGTTGAACGGAGTGGTCATCTTACGGTTGTTCATACTTAAAATAAGTTGAGACAGATATATATTACGTGCTTGTTTTTCATTTGTATTTTTGTACGGCTCAATTGCTAGTTTATGTAGCCATTTCTAAGTTTATACAGATAATACACATACAAATACAAAATTACCGAGAAGATAGTTTTATAGTTTAATTTGTTACTTTGCATATTTCTTTTTCACTTTCGGACTTTAAAGAATCAAATGCTGCTTTAAAATGTTCTAAAAAGAATAAAAAATCCTCGTTAATTTTCTCTTCAATACTTAGCTGCTGCACTACTCCAGGCATTATGTTATTATAGACTTTCTTTCACAATAAAACGTGTTCAATATAATATATTTTCTAAACAGAATTGATTGCGTTCATTGACTTTACGACAGTACTATACGGTATAGTAGTTAAGAGAAAAATAATATGTTTATTGTTTAATATTAAGTTGTTATTTTTTGTAAAACTAGAATGTAATATATCTATAGATACAAATATTTCAGACGTTGATATACAATCAGGTGGATATTAATAAAAATGCATTTCTACTATTTAAGATAAGCTTAAAAAATAGAAAAATGTGTTATATATATTTTTGAAACACCGAAAAACATATAAACATATAAACATAATAATAATAAACATTCCTAAAAAAATATAACTCGTCACCAACAATAAATACATTTATTATTAATATTAAAAATATCTCATACCTAGTCCTGATGTAATCGATTGGCACTAATAAATATGTTTTAAGTTATTTAGTTATATGCAATAATGTGGTAATAATAGTACCTAATATTTAAAAATCGTTTACTTATAGTAATGATTGAAAGTGAAAATTCGGATTTTCATTCGTTTCTTGTAACTGCGGAACGCGATTGCAACAGTAGTATTAGCGAAGATTGTGGTGATCCCGCATCACCGGACCGCTCAGGTTCAATTCAAATACTTTCGTCTGATGACGGGGCGACATTTCATCCGGAGTGCGTAAATACCATTGTCCAGTCTGAACCCGAAGTCAAACTGCAAAAGTTACGTTTCGTGTGGTCAGCACCAAAAACAGGAAGCGGTTGTGTGTACATAAGGTATTTAAACGATATGGACTTGGTACCTAATTGGTATACATCAAGTCATCAACTATTACAATGTTCATAACTGATTCAATTTTATTAAATTAAAATATTATGTAACTTTTATATTGATTGCGCTCTTTAATGTCTAAACTAGCTATAACTTATAGTGATGCAGAGTTTAATAATGTGTGAGCTTAATAAGACAATGATTTATTTTAGGGCTTTGATAACCTATGAAAACGGCTACAATAAATATCAGAAAACTGAACTGTTAAAGGAATTATGTGAGATGTCTTTCGATACGGTTACAAAGCCAAACGCACCAGTTGACACCGACAGTTGTTGTGCTTGTGACGAAGCGGTTTATGAGGTACGCAAACAATTAATAAAAATATTTAAAAAAAATTTGAACCCGCATACCTGCATATTTGTGGTTTATATAAAAGCGGTGTCTATTTCTAAAGTTTTTTTTTTGTCAAACTGATATAACAGATGAAATTTGAAGGACTTTGGTCATCTGAAACTCATCCGAAAGACTTCCCAAGTGCTTTGTGGCTTACTCACTTCAGTGATATAATTGGAGCGACACACGATAAGAACTATTCTTTTTGGGCTGAGGGCCAATGGGCTACTGACGGTGTTAGACAGTTGGCCGAATGGGGTTCAACGGCGATCTTGGAATCCGAACTAAGGCAGCAGGTATCTAAACGTTTTATATGCTCATCGAACGAAATAATATCTATTTGTATATATATTCACGATATTCAAGGTCTTATTTTTAATTGTTAGAAGAAACATTTGAGAACTTTGATCAAAGCCACTGGTCTTTGGTATCCACGAGTAAACGCTAACGCCACGTCTAAATTCCGAGTGGACAAGAAACATCATTACATTTCATTGGCTTCTATGCTCGGTAAAAAAAATAATAATGCAAATCGTTTATACAATATAATATATTATGATTATCATATTTCGTGCGTAAATTGGTTTTAGGTCCGTCCCCTGATTGGATTGTAGGTATCAACGGCCATAATTTATGCGAAAAGAACTGTAAGTGGGTTAAAAATAGAACTATAGACTTGTATGTCTACGACGTTGGAACAGACAGCGGACGCACATATATGGTAATATAATAATAAATACTATCCTAATATTTAACTTTTAGTTTTTACTGCCCCTAAATAAATGTGTTAGTAATAAATTCTTCAATCTGCACATTTGTGGTACAATAAGAATAAGTTATTAAACAAATTTATTTATTTGCATTAAAAAAGCTTGAATGTGTGAGAACCATCCAGTGACGGCTTTCAGTGTCTCTAGGCAACTGTCACCACAGCTTCCCGAAGGGGGCTTGGGGATTTCCAAAAATAAAGTTTACTAGTTAATAGTTAAAACAGAAAATTATATATGGTACACTAGTCCCTAATTATAGAATTTAATACTTTACAAAGTTCCATGATTAATATTTATAACAGCTTTATTAGCTATCATAGTATATACTAATAAAGAAGAAAAAAACAGCTTTATTACAACATAAACACTTTGTATACACATATTTTGATTCCACGTTCAAAATTGTTTTTTAAATGATAATACTTAGGTAATTATAATATAAGTCACACGGCACGGTACACACTAAAAACTAATATATTTTTATAATATTGGAATGTGTATTATGTGTATATAGTTATGTATAGCTTTCGCAATAATCGGTAATATAATAATATTTTGTTAAATTATCCTAATAATTTCCACAGAATAAATTTAATTTAATTTATTCTGTGTTACTACGTTTTAAGCATACATTTTCCTTACAGTGTTCATAAAGCAAAAATTGACATTTTTTTATAATATATAATTATTTTATTCTTAGACGTTCTTAGGTATTTTTTATTATAAAAACTTGCCCATTGTAAGTACAGATATCTTATATTCATAAAGTGAATAATAAATATGGTGTTAAATAGGTGTTCAGCGTATAATAATGTTTATAATGACCTTGATTACACATTTTTTTTTTAAAAATAATTATGAGTATTTAGAACATTTTTTATTTGTACTAAATGAATTCAAATCCATGACAAACGTTGATTTGATAGTCTAGTTAGAACTCGAAGGTTCATGTATTTGCATATTAATTTATTCAGTTAATAATAGTAGTCGAGTGTACCTACGTCATATGAGCATATTATGATACATTTTTAATTTATTTGACGATTTTCTAAATAAAGGCCACGGTGACCTGTTTAAAATTATAATTGGAATCTTAATATTTCACTCATTCAGCTATTTGATTCAATTATATTACGTCTGTGACTTTGCAATACCCAATATTATATGTTTTCAAATAACTACCCATCTATTAAAGATGCTACTATGAAAATTCTAAATCTGTCGTATAAATCATTTTAATTTTAAAAAATAGCAAATCGGGAAGTCTGTGTGATGTTTGCCACGAATAAACATATTAATAATTAAAAATATTATTATTTAAATATTATTATTTTTGTCGATATTATACAAATATCTTTCTGCATGAAAACTAAATAGGTGCCTACAAAATAAAACAATAACGCGGAGTATGGAAATAATAAACTAAATGGAGGGGCTATTGGGGGATATTTTTCTGTTGGTACTTAGGTAGGTATATACTATATCATAATATTACAATAAAGACGTTTTTGATTAATAACTTTTAAATGGTAAGAAGATGAAATTATTCGCATCACATACAGTTTAAATAATTGCTCTGCGAGTCACTTGATTAAATTTCTATAGCCCAATATTTGCTTCCTTTCCAAGCCCAAGTGCAATATGGAAAAAGTGCATTCACTTAAAATCATTTCTTGTAATTTTTGAATAATCTTAGAGTTAAATCAGAAATAACAAACATTGTAAAGGATATTTTTTTTGTGAAGGTTTGACATTTATATTTTATTATTATTGGGATTTATATTTGACTTCAAAATAAAATAATATATGATAAGCATAATACATGCTTTTTTAAAGAAGATTTCACTCTAAGATTAGTTAAAAAGTTAAAAATATAAAATTTTGAGTGGATGCGTTTTGTCTATGTTGTGCTTGGACTAGAGAGATAAAACAAACACTCCTCTGAAATCTTCAGAAGTTACATTATTTCTAGAAATCAAAAGTATTGTATTTTACTTATAAAATTATTTTTTAGTTTTTTTTCTTGTAAATTAAGTAAATTATCCTAGTAATTTACTATTAATACACTATTGATAATAGTGGTTAATCATTTGAAAAAATTAATCAATTTATAAATTACTATTTATAATATGGTAGGTATGTAATATAATTATACTGTACACTTAGATTATAGATATCTTTTATTCGTCAATCATTAAATAGTAATTAAAATCTTATTATTATGTAGTAACTTGAATTTACATCTTTCAATAATATTGTTAGTATTATAGACTAATAATAATATTTGAATTAAAAACGCAAAAATGATGCCTAAAAATCTATGAATATAATGAACGGTCATTAGGTACACATTTAAATTACCCACATAATCAGTGACATTATTTGTTCTTATTAACAAAATATTAGGATGACATTTTGAAATGCCTATGATAAAACAATTAAAATGTTTGACTTTGTAACATACACAATCATATAAATTAAATATATTTACATAAATTTTAGTCACACAACCAAGAAACCCTACCACATGAACGCATTTTTCGGATTACCCCTATGTATCCGGACGATCCCAGATCGCCTTTCTTCACCGAAAATGGCAACGAGATGGCTCCTTTAGCGCGCTTACATTTGAACAGAATCAACCTCATACCGAAGTCTTGTTCCGACAAGATTATAACAGAGTTAATGGACGAACTCACGGTGTCAGAGAACTCACAAGATATACTAAGGCGTAAGCATTAGCTTTTATTTTATTTCTTTTGGGTTATTATATCATAATGTACCTACCTACCTCAATGACAAAACTATAATGTATATATTAAGATTTAAGGCTATACCTACCTATATCATATTGCGTTATATTGTATCCTTTAAACCTTTGTTTAGCTGAATGTGCTGTATCGAAATACTCTGAATGGACCAAATGCAACGTGACTTGTGGCAAAGGTCTTAGATCGAAAAGCAGAAACTATTTGAATGAGACCGCTGCTCAACAGTTTGGTTGCGATAGACAATTGGTATCCAAAGAAATGTGCTTGTCTTCAGTGCCCATTTGCCCGTAATTATTTTTTTGTGATTTTATATTTTATAATTTTGTGATTTTGAGGGAAATGGGAGCGAATGAATATGATTTGAAAATAATATTATTGTTAAGATTTGTTGTGGTGTCAGAAATGTAAATAATAATTGAGGTCTTCAGTGCAATAACACATTAACTCATAATCAATCATATTGAGTTGTAGGCGAAAACATAAAATGCTATTTTTATCGATCATTTTTTCCAATCAAATCAAATTAAATCAAATTAAATCAAAAACATAATAATTTTATTTTTTTACATATTCATTTTGATGAAAGGAATACTTATGATTGCTGAATTTATTATATTGTAAGTCACAGCCATTTTTGATTAATGTGGGTTAGTCCTTTTTTATAATTGTACTGAAGGTTAGTCCATTTATTTATACATTTTTAGTCAAGTACTCTAACCTGAATCATAAGAATATTGCACATTTTTTAAAAATAAAAAAAATGTTTCAAAACTTTACTAACAATACATAACCATAAGACATTATACATATTAATATTAATAATTCTTATTCAACATTTTATAAAAAATATTAAAATAAAACAAAATATTTTTT
>PVMI01076590.1:0-18242 GCA_008528875.1 Aulacorthum solani | reverse complement strand
ATTCTATAAGAAAATAAAATATCATCTGCACTTGATCGCATTAATTTACGTTATAACTTATACCTGTTGATTGCGTAGGTATAACGACAGTTTAATAAGTTTAACTATAAAAACGTTTTTCTACACAATTAAATTTGGATATTTCGGCACAGGTATTTACGTCCGTACACCATAGCGGCGTAGCACGGTTAAATAGCTATTAATAGCTGGTACCTGTGCCTCTAATCGTGTTCCTTACCCGCCGGCCATTTAATTATTTTAATGATTATTGTTTACACGGGTAGGTGGTACATCCGTGCACATTACTGTAATATTATCGTGTCCATGTGTACGTCGTCATCCGACAGTAATAAAATTATCGGTTATTAGGTAGGTACTATATAATATCATTGTCGTCAACCGTTTTATTTTCGAAACGCAAAGTTGAATTTTATGCGCGGATATTGTAATATTATTCGGATATTGTCAGATAACGGCGAACGCTAATGGTAATTAACAGGTAGGTACTAATAATTACAAACGTGTCACTAATATCGTACGGTAGGTATTCCGAGGCATGGTACTAAAGAAAAAGAATTTATTATTGTCATTATCGTTACAGAGTCGGCCGGAGAGGAGCGATTAATGATGCCAACTCTTGCCTACCCGCGCCAATTGCCTACGCACGTATTTTGATGACGACTATCGTTTGTGTCTGGTGAATCGTCGCCGAACGCCGCTGGCAGGCTGTCCCCTCAGGACAGAGCAGACTGTAGTACGGTTTGTGTATGATTTTCTGTGTGAATAAATGAGAAGAAGAATAACGCGGTTGTCCATGTGGATTCTTTGATTTGGTGAATGGCGGAAAAATTCTTTGGCAGATTCCAAATCATTACAAAGGTGAGTCACTCTTTCATTTATTCAGCGATACGGCCCGAAAACGTCTTACCCCTGACTTACGATGCATCATCGGTAGAAGCCTGACGTGGGATGCCGACCTACTTGTATCCGGCACTTATGCACCTATAACCCACCGACTACTCCTACAACCTGCTCTGTATGTGCATCCACTGACTACCTACCTATTATTATTGTTGCCCATACTACAGGAATATTGTTCCTTTTAGGATTCAAAAGAATTCTAATATCAGATAGGAAACTATAATTGTTGAGACACTTTGAATTTGTATTATTCATATTATGTTTCATGTCCTTTAGAGATATTTCAAAAAAATAATAACCAGTACTTTCTTTAAATATAAAAACTGAAGTGTTAAAAGCAAATAATAACATACCCAATTGTTTTCGTTAGCAGCAGAAATGTCTGTACTTCAATATCAAGAGGATGGTGAATTCGACGATGCATTTAAAAATTTATTACAACCTATCGAATCAATCACAACAAAAGATTCATGTGAAATTCTGCAATATGATCTTATTAAGGTAAACTTTTGCTGAAAAATAAAAACAAACAACATGTTAAATTTGTAATGAATGTTTTGCTTTAGCAACTAGATTCATATTCAAATCACTTGAGAAAATCTCCAAACGGTAATTCCACAGTCTTCGTCGAAGCTGCTATTATCATTCAAAACATTTCACTAATCTATCAAAAAAGGGTTGATGTGACAGTCAATGCCATGATGAAACTTATTGGAAAATTCAGATCTTAGTGAGTTATAATGTAACATTTTAGCACTTAACATTCATGTGGTTTTCTGTTCAAACCAAATTTAAAAAACGCAAATTAATTTTTCCTTTGATTTTGGAATTTTGACACTAACTTATGACTTATCGGGTGCACTGACCAAAGTACAAATCTGTTTTCAATTCAACTGTTTGCAGTTTTATTTCATTGATATCAATAATTGTGATATTTTACTGTCCATTTTCTTTGAAGAAGTGTTTTCCAATTTTAATTTGTTGTCCATCGTGGGGTACCCATTTGGTCTCAGCAAACAAATATTTTCAATATCTGACATGAATTTAATTTTACCCTTAGTCATTTATTTTTGAAGCTGGATTTGTCAGTGAAAGATTTTGAAAAATAAAATTTCTAGTTTGTAACATACAGCCGATATCATTAATAATAATTGTATTGATATTATGATTTGATTCTAAATTTAAATATTTATTTGATATAACAGTCGTTTAAATGAAAATATTGATCCAGATTATTATGCAGAGAAAAGGGTAGAAAATAAAATTAAAAAAAGTAATAAAAAGTCCAAATATTATTCTAATTTTGAACCAATTGAAGGTCAAATTGTTGGGACATGTAAGTTGATGTACCATGGCATGTTACTATTAAATGACTGTCGATGAATGATATGAAACTTTTATTATGCAGTGAAAAATTTTGACTGCAGACAAATAGATTTGAGGAATATCCCACTTGTAAAGAAAATTGTATTGAACACCAATATAAAAGTACAAAATAAATACAGTAAAATATTGCCTTATATTTGCAATGCAAATAAAGAAAATATTGGAAAGAAATATGACTTTAAGTAAGAAGAATTGTATTATTAAAAAAAAATAACTAATTATGTGATCATACTATTTGAACTGAATTAATTTATTTTTCAAGGATTAATTTTCCCTTGGACTGTAATTTGGCTGCAGGTGAGGAATTCTATTGTCCCGCTAATGAAGATTCAACATTTAAAAACTCTATCAATTATCGAAGTAACACTAACTCAGTAGGTATATTATTAATATTGATGTATATTTTAAGTAAACTATAATTTTTTTAAACATATTAATTATAATAATTTAGTTATCAATGAATTCATTGGATGCCGATGAAATTCTTCCAACTGCTTTCAACTCAATAATTAGTGATCAAAATTTTATGAATGAAGTTTCCGTTTTCAACAGGATTTCATCAAAGTAAACATAATAAACTTGAATAATTAACCCCTTACAATTTTCGTAATAATTTATACATATATAATACATATTATTTTATAGTTCAGTACATGTATTAAATGTTAGTCAAATAATTCAAAATGACGATGATCCAAGAGCTCAGGTTTTAAACGCCAAGCTTAATAATTGTACTTATTCGGCTTATTCGCCTCATGTGAAAAAAAAGGACCCTAAAAGAAAAGTAAGCCAAAATTTACCATGCTTATCTTTTTTTACAGAATCTAGTATATTCATCAATCAAAAATGACTAATATTAATATTGGTTCCTTTATTTTCGATCATAACAAATTATTAATGATGGACAGTTTAAAAATGTATAGCAAAAGAGATGAAAGCTAATTTTATTAAGTTGAGGATCCATTTGAAGTATTAAACTATTACTATTTAAATTTTAATTGTAATTTTTGAACATTAATAATAAAATATATTTTAATCATCTTTCCTATACTATAATATAAACACAATTAAAAATAATCGATTTGATGATGGCCTACTTACCATTGTACCTACCAAATTGCAAAATTGTTCAATGGATTATCAAAAGTGAATTTGTTTAAGGTCCATTTTTATTTGGATAAAATAATTTTCCAGGATAGAGAAATGCTGTCACCTATGCTTGTAAACGGTACAGAATTACATTTCTTATTTCATGACGAGAAAAATGAAGAAATATTGATAGTTAAAGGTACGTTTTAAATTATAATATATTTATTTGGAAGTTTTCTTTTTTTTGATCTGTAAAATGTACATCTGATATTGCATGCCCCATTTTTATTTTCTTCAAGAAAGCAATTTAAGTTAAATTTGTTTGTAATTACTCTCACTGCTTTTACATACCATGTTAAGGTTTAAATATGGCAAACAACGGTAGTTCTTTAATGTATTTTGTTGAATTTATTTAAGAATCAAATGAAAATGTCCAAACTTGTGAAAGAAATGCAATAGATACGCAGAACTATGAAAAAAATATAATGGAGACGGTGACTTGAATTCAGCACTGTGCAAAAGAAACTATTTCATTACCTATTTATTATTTTAGATGAATGAACAGTTAGAAATGCAGAAACGAGTCGTAGAATGGCACTATAAACTTAAGCCAATTTTAGAAAAGGAAGAAAAAATGATTGATTTTGATGTACACGAATACGGAACACGTATAATAAGCTGCTTTGAATTTATCGGGGAACAAAAATTGTTCACAGATTTAGTTGGAGGGTTAGATGAAGTAGAAGTTGCTCGATATTATTTGTCTTTGTTAATGATGGTATATAACAATTATTTTTTAGATTATTCATTTTAATTAATATAATTCTATTATATTAGATTAATACGAATAATTTGGAATTATCAAATCATATTTCTGGAGAAGATTTCTTGGTAAAACTATTAAAAAGAGACCGTCACCACGAAGAACTACAAGTTAATATTGGAAATCAAATGACCCAAAATTTATAAAATTTATAATGTACCAGTTTTTTTTAAATTTAACTTAATCATAGCTACAGTATTAGTTTAAGATAATTAATTTTATTGATCTGTCCATGTGTTTTATTTTTTGACTATCAATATTATTATAAAAGAACAAAAATTAATTTTATATTTATAAATCTCAATCTATTTATCTTCAAATAAATCAAATATAATAAGCTATAGTAAAATGTGTACTTAAATTAAATATACAAAAACTAAAGAGTAAAAGTTTTGAATAAAACTTGTAGGATTATTAATGTGTAATAAGTTTAAAAAAAAAATAGTTAAAAAAACTTATTGTGTATTTGATGGCATAAGTTGACATTTTCTTTTGAATATTTTGTCCGTAATATCTATCTATGATTAACGTAGAGAAAATGCTATAGCTTCATCAGTTTCAGCCAAAGGATACTCTGCGAGATCCATCATTATCACTTTACTGATCAAACACTGTCCTTCCTAAAAACAATGAAACAAAAACATTTTTACCACTAATTTAACTTATTCCGATGGTACCTATAATAACTTAAATAACATAAAAAGCATAATATATCATATACAGTTTACTTTCGATAAGCTGCGGTCTTAGGAAGAACTATAAGAATCATGTTGTACAATAATTTGATCATATTAGAAATCACTACAGTTCAATGAACCGATGTAATCAGATAAATTAGGTTTATTAAAAGATGAAGTAATTAATAAAAACTTGGTTGCTGTGCTAATCCTATTCTACGGATACTCGAGAATTCACTATACCTATATATTTTGCAACTACTTACATCTGGGCAGATCCCGACTAGAGCATCGGCATGATGGAAGAATTCTTCTTTAAGAGATATAACAATGGTTTGCAAATTGGTTTTTTTCTGTAGAATGTAAGAAGCGACTTTCCCAATATTAGTGTTGTCCAGAGCAGCATCTATTTCATCGAGTACAAAAAATGGAGCTGGCTGGTAACTGTAAACAAATATTTGTTTACAATTCATAATAAGATAAATACATTTAAGCTGTGTTTTAATAACTAATATCATTTGGTATACAAGTTACCTGTGAATGGCAAACAACAAAGCTAATGCAGCGACAGTTTTTTCTCCTCCTGATAAATTGGACATGGGTTGGAAACGTTTTCCAGGAGCTACACAATTGTAGTTTATGCCATCCAAATAAGGTTCTTCCGGGTTTTCCGGTCCCAAGAAAGCCTGAGCAGATTGATTTTTCGACAAGGCCTATTAAATAAAAACATGTTAAAAAAAATTGACTTTCTGATAAATAAATAAAACTATACCTTATATATCAAATCAATCTCATTGGCTACATGCTCAAAACATTCAGTGAATTTGTTGTGTCTCTCTTTCTTAATACGCTCAAAGCTCTGTTTAGCTTTCTTTGCGCGAGTCCTGGCCGTGTTGAATTCCCGGTCGGTTTCTTGCATTTTTTCTCTAGCTTGATCCAATTTTTGCATTGCCTGTTCGACAAACATTTAAATTAATTCTTAAAAACAATAACAGAAAAATATTCAATCAAATACAGACAAGTAACACAAATAATAAATAACAACACTGTTGGCACAATACTTAAGAGCATTTTTTCTGAGAAAATTCAGGAAATATGTTACGAGCCTAGTTATAGTAAACGGTCAAAACTCATGAAAATAACTAATTAATCTTTAGAATATGTCATTGAAGAAACTATTTATATTGTGAAGGTGTTAAGTTAATAACTACAAATGTGTGCCGCCATCAGGTCTTTGCAAATAAATAAAACCATCAAATAGTTATTTTGACTAAATCAATGAACTTACCTTGAAATTAGGGGCATGAATCTTTTGCAGTTTCATCGATTGTTCAGCCATGGTCTTAGCCATTTTATCCGTCAATTTTTTAATATCATCTAAATCTTCTAAATCTTTGAGATGATCAGGTAATGAAGAGTAATCCACAGTAATTCTATAAATGTGTAACCCAATAAGTAATAAACATACCGAACAAATATAAATACATTTTGTTTAATGTTGTTAATAATTAACCTCGCTTCCTGATCATAAATCTCTTGTGTGTTGGCTGTACTGTCCCGCCCTTGTTCTTCAGAGTTATTCACAGATTGTTCTTGAATAATATCTTCCAGGTTGCCTTGTAATAAAGGTATGTTAATGTCTTCCATCTAAATGAATCATTTGGCGTCAATAAATTCCAAAAAAATGTAATATTACATTAATTTCTACCATACCCGACAGTGAGTTAAGATTGCATGTCGATCGGCTCTACGCATTTCCACTTTGTTCTCCAAGTTAGTCACCTGCTTTTGAGCTGCTTGAATATCTTTGGCAATAGCACCGACTTCTTTTCTCGCCTAAATTGTATAAGCAATGTTCTTCTCAACCGTCCGATTATAACTAATATATAATATTTATTAACATACCTTGCTGATCACTTCATCCATTTGATCTACTTCTTGTTTTTTAGTTTGTCGCTGAGCTTTCAGTCTATCCACTTCTTTCATATCCATCTCTATTTCAGACATTTGTTTCTGTTCTGCCTGTTTGGCACGTTCAAGTTCATCTTCATCATCATGAACTGCTCTCTCCCAACGCGTCACATTGTCTGGATAAAAAATTTGTTATAAATATTTTGTAATTGTATTGATCAGTATTTTTAAACCTACTCTGCGTGTCTTTAGTGCGTTCAAAATCTAATTGACTCATTATTCGATTTTTCTGGTTTTCAAACTCCAAACGAATTTTAGCCCTCTCTTGCTGTGACCTAAGTTCACGTTCCTCATATTGACGAATGTTAGTCATGCCAATTTGACGACAAAAATCAGCAAATACGTCATCCTCCACTGAATTCATGCGACCCCGCATAGATTGAATTTCAATATCTCGAGTCCGCATTGTTCTCTCAATTTCTTCGATACGAGGCTAAAACAAAATTTTAATTGAATTTTGCAACTAAATATAATAATACCTTAACTCTTCAAGTATAAAAAAATACTTACTCCACTGCCTTCCAATTTGTTTTCTAAGAATTTCAATTCTTTCTCCAAATCTCTGATTTGTTTAAGCTAAACATGTCATAATTTTAAAAAAATTATTGTAGTACAGTTTTTATAGCATGAAATATATATTAAGTGGAATTATATACTTACAGTGTTTTCTTTATCAGTTTTTCCATACTTGAGTCTCATATCTAAACCTTTAATTTGGGAGTCAACAGTATTCAGTTCTGATTCTTTACGCGATTTCTTCATAGCATCGCGCAATTCTTCAGATAATTTTTCCTAAAAAAAAAAAGAATGGCTTGACGATAGTATGCATACAAATATTATATAAATTCAAATTACTTTAGAAGCCTTCAATTGAGTCATATGTTTTTCATCCCAGCGTTTTGCTTTACGAGCTAAATCCAAACTGCCTCCAGATATAATACCAGATTTTTGATAAAATGTTCCATCTAAAGCTACAGCCTAATTAAAAAAAATTATAAAAATTATAAAAATAATACTTTAAAAAAAAGCTGAAAATTAATTTTGTTAAAAAAGAAGTATTAAAAAAGTTATTTACAACAGTTTTATAAAACTTTTTTTTATAGAAAAGTATAAATAGTTTTAATAATAATCTTACGTCATATCTTCCATCTCTTTCAAGTTCATAAGCCACATGATTGGCGTCTTCGGGAGATTCACATACCAGTGCATTGTTGGTTGCAAACAAAACAACTCTATCAATTTCTGGATCAAATTCCAGTACATCATACATGAGCTTGACATTGTGTGGACGACTTATGTTTCGTAATCTCTCTTTCAGTGGTTTTGTTTGCAAATAATCGATGGGCAAAAATGTTTCCGGGTCCAGCATGTGATCCTTCAAGTATTGAATGCACAAACGGGCAGTTTTCTCAGAATCCACAATAATAGCCTCCATATACTTACCCAACACCTTTGTAATCGCTACGTTGTAACGGTTGCTAATAGGATGACACATGTTGATCAAGCGGTCATACTAAATAAAACAGTTATTTAAATAAATAACGAAAAACTAAAACATATTACTTTTGACTAAAAAAAAACTTACCACTCCTGGATATGCTTTTTTGAAATTTTCAACCAGCTCTTGTTTCTTTTTACGTCTGTTATCATCATGTTTGTCAACTTTAGCATCACCCAACTGTTCAGTAACATTGTCTAAATCCCTTTGAAGCTTGGACACTTTATCTTTGGACGAACCAACATCTTTACGGAGATCGTCAAATAAACGTCTCTGTTCTTCCAATGCAGTTTCACTAGATTTTATATGTTCAGTTAATTTGTCCACTCGCTTTTGGGCCTCTTCTTTTTCATGAGTTTTCTGTTTTATTTTATTTTCAAGTTCTGATCTCAAGCGTAATTCATTATCTAACCTATCTTGATCAGCTTTTTGTTCTCTGTTGATAGAATCTAGTTCTTGTAAAAATAATGCTGATTGTTTACGAGCATCAATTTTTAAATTATTGTACTCCGAAACTTGGGCATCTTCTAACTGTACATCTCTTCCCTGACTATGACTTTCACCAGCCACTTGTTCTTCATAATCATGACGCCGTTTTTCAACTTCTTTAAGTTCAGCTTCCAATTCATCAATATCTTTCTTATGAGCATCATTGGCCATTACTACTTCGGCTAATGATTTTTTTGCAGTGTTTAATTTCTTACGTATATGTGCCACTCTTTCTTTGGACTTGATGAATGATGGACGTTTTTTATTAATTTCTACTTCCTAAAAAATTAAAATCAAACATGCATTAAATTAAATTAAGACATCAAGAAGTGTGACTCAGTATTTATAGTTACTAAAACTATGAAATATGTGTATAAATAATTATCATGAGATATGCACTGACATATAAATAAAGTTTGTTTGATAATAAAAAACTAATAAAAAGAAAATATATTAAAATATTGGTGCTAATATTAGGTAATGATTAAAATAGCTAAAATTAATATTTGATGATTATGAAACAAGTTTGTATCAAATTAAAATAATAATATACAGTAGGTCAGTCATATATGTAAATGCATAAATCTCGTCTCCCAAACTACAACAATGTGAAAGATCAAAATGTTGACTTACAATTTCTCTAATTTCTTGTTCAACTTTTGCCAAATCACGACTAGCTTTGCCTTGCTCCTTTTTTTTTTCTTTAACTACTTCTTCAGCCTTTTCTTTTTTAGTTTCTACTTTAGCAACTTCTTTTTTACGGTCTTCTAAATCTTGTTCGTAGTTTTTTATCATATTTTCATTTTGATACAAACGAAATAACTGATATTCAACTTCTTTTTGTGCCTAAAAATATTTAAAAGTTATAATACTCATTATAGGTAACAGGTACCACCCATTTAGTTATTTGGTCATATCCAATATAATAAATAATATTTTTAATACTTACTAATTCATCCTTGAGTTTCTGATACTTTTCTGCTTCTTCTTTCTCTAACTTTGCTTCTTTGCGCTCGGCAGCAACTCCTCTTTTTTTCAAGTATGTGAAATTAGTTTCTTCTTCTGCTTTCATCACTTCTGCTTTTAATCGATCATAATCTTCTTTTAGTGCTCCAGAACTAAAAAATTATGGTTATTATATAAATAATGTACTTCAAAATATATAAATTAAAATAAAAGTACTTACCCACTAATTTCTTCAAACAAAGCAGTTCTTTCTTTTGGATTTTTCATAGCAATTGATTCAACTGCACCTTGAAATACCAAGAAATTTTTTGCTTTTACATTCACACCAATCTGTTCCAACTGTGCAAAATACTCTTGATTGGGAACTGACTACAATAACACCAAACATTTATTTAAATAACCAATTTGATTAAATATATGTAACTAAAATACATACAACATCATTGATTCGATAATCTGATGACGATCCTTGCACAGTTCTAGTAAATCGTTTTTCAGTTCCTTCACTATCCATTTTGAAAACTGCAGTGACACTAGCACTGTACAAAAAGGTAATTTTTAAATAAAAAAAACGAATCAAAAATATTCATCAGTTGTGGATTATTCTAATTATCAATACATAAAATAAATTATTTATCATGCAAGACGAATACCTGCGAGAGACAGGTTGTCCAACAGAAGCACCATGTATAAGATCGCTGAGACGTTTCACTCGGAGACTGGTAGTTTTTTCACCCATAACAAAACTTATAGCGTCCATAAAGTTAGATTTACCTGTGAAACAACAAGCAAAGGAAATATAGTAAGGTGATCCACTGTCAGACATTAAATTTCTTCTACTCACCGGAACCATTGGGTCCAATGACAGCAGTAAAGTTCTTCAGAGGACCAATCATATGATGACCCCTGTAGGACTTAAAGTTGTCCATTTCGATGCATTTCAGTACTGGTGGCATGATGATGATGGTTTGTCTGGCAACGATTATTCGGACATAATATACATGAACGCCATACGAAAACAAAAATGAATATGTTCAAAGTAAACGCAATCGCCGCTCACACACACACACACACAACTGTACCTACACAAATGTCAAATCCAGTTCGAATTTTAATAATTTGAATTCAAAAAGAAAGCTATTATGACCGTTAATACTAAGTTGTATTATTACGGAAGAAAAACATTGAATTAAACAAACTCCCTAGGTAGTTTCAGACTATAGTACAGTTGTAATGACTACAGAAAACAAACGAAGTGATAACACAGAAAATAAACAAACACACAAACGTCAATATGGCCAATCGGATTCTGATAACGTTCAGCAGGGAAAACAACAAAATATCGTACCCCCACTGGTTGCCACAAGGAAAATGAACACAATTTTCAGAAAAAGTGCCACAAACCACCCATATTCTGTCAATCAATGAAAGAAAATTAAATGAAATCTACTCATATGGTATTACCTCAGAACAATAAGTTACGATTAAAAACGCTATTTCCACACGGATTGTTTTCTTAATTTTTTCCCGCGCTTTGGTCATTGAACCACCGATAATTCGATTTAATCTATTCCGTAATTCTGCGATTGAACTTTCGTCAGTATTATAAGAATTCTTCGGAATAGCTTTCATCTACTAAACTGTCGGTTTAAACATTTCTACTAAAAAATATTTTTCCTTCTGATTCGGTAATAAAGTGAGTGGGTTCGCCATGTATACACACATAGTATTATTGTACATTCAGTCGGATGATTTTATGAATCAGTGACAGAATTATATCGAAGACCACAAGTGTCCGACTCATAGACTTAAAATAATTATAGACCGCGAATTAGTGAAATTTATTTAAACCACAGATGTATATATTATACAAATATAATGTATATATCTGTGATTGAAACCAACATAGGTATGTGCGAGAGAGACAGACTCATACATTACTTTTTGAAGGAGGTTGTAAACAATTTTATAATATTCCTTGATAATCATTAATGGATTACTGATTACGTTATCACCAAGACTTTTGACACTTTCACAACAATAATATTATTGTTTTGTTCCTTTTTAAATATTCATTATTTGTTTTAAAAGTGTTAAAATGTAAAGTACTAACTTTTAAACTTGCAGTTTAAATTATAAAGTTTTTAAATTTATAAAGTTAAAATATGGGTCTTAAATGTTGTTTCGAATCATGTAATTCGGTGGCGAACTCTACAAATGTTCGACTTCATAGGTATGTTAGTTTATCCTTAAATATACGTTATTGAAAATATTTAATTTATTGGTTTATTTAAATTAATAGTTTTCCAAAAGATACGGTGTTATGCGAAAAATGGATTGCATCATTACAAAAAGACTATAAATTTGAATTGAAGAAAAGTCATCGCATATGTAGTAAACATTTTGAAAAGGAGCATTTTGTTAAAAGTACTTTTGGTAATCTTGTACTTAAACCAGGAGCTATTCCAACAATATTTGTTAATGTCCAACGTTCATTATTTAAAGGTAAGCTAATTAAATAAAAATAATTTTTTTATTATATAAATTATGTTATGTAATTTCTAAACTTTTAGATAATGGTCCAAATATGATTGGTGATGAACATATTCAGATCATTGACTACAGTTCAGATTCAGACAACAGTATTGTAGTTGAATCTGAAAATATAGATAATGAACACCAAATTTTATCCACACCTCAAAAAGATTCTTCTAAAAAGTATTCATTGATTGATTATTAGTGATAATGGATAATTGATCAATGTTAATTGTTATATATTTCCAGAAAACGCAAATTATTTAGATATTGTGGTGACTTTTCCGAACATGATCTTGAAACACCTCGCAAAAGAAAACTGTTTTGGGATGTGTATCAAAAATCGTGCCAAGAAAAAAATATTCGTATTCGACACTTGAACCAAAAAACACGCCGTTTAAAATCAAAAATCAATACATTAAAGAACTTGGTTAAGGAACTAAAAAAACAGAACAAGACCAACGCCACTTGTTCTTATATGTTAAAAGTAATTTAATTAATTTAATTCGGAGTGTTGCAGAGCGATAAATGTATTTAGGGACTAGGGCATTGTATGAATTGTTCATAAACTCCTTGGAAAAGTAATGTGAGAGTCTTTCTCTCTCATACGCATTGTTATGTCAATGATCTCTCTCGCACATATGTTGGCTTCAAGGTGTTCCACACAAGACGAAATAATTATGATAAAAGATAACAATTACAGAATAAATAACAATACTATTTTTTAATTTTTTATAGTGTGTTTTACGTGCTTTGTAGTATTATCTCGTTTAATTATTAATAACAAGACGTAGGTACTTTAAATGAGTATTGCTTAAAGTATTCGTTAATAATTATTATTCATTTATATTTCTCACGAATTAACGTAGTGTATACTATTCAGTCCATTGTGTTCAACATTTATATTCGTTAATATGACAAACTTCGAAGAAATGGCAAGTTTGTTTGCAATTCAAAGTATGGAAGTGCAAGAAAACGTAGGGTTATACGGAATATACATAATATAATATAATGTGACTTAAAAATTTAGTAGGATATGTCATGATCACAGACGTCTATATTAAAATATAGATATCTGTGGTCATGATAAAATAACAAAGTGATATATTATTTTCTCTTTCTACAATACAATTATTTTTTCTTGGTAAATGTATTATAATTTTTAATTCCTACTTACAGTGTGCTTTAATTATAATTTATAAAATGCCTTGTTGTGTACCAAATTGTTATTTTCACGATAAATGTTTAAAACAAACTTGTTTCTGTGTCCTTCAAGACCTTACTGTTTAATCAGCATGGGATAGAGTTTTAGTGATTAATTTCCAAAATAATTCTCAAGTTTGTTGCCAACGCTTCAGAGACTGTGGTATTATAGATACACAGATTTCTGGAGAATGGGATGATAAATATACTGTTGGTATTCAGTTATTTCTTTCAAAATCATTATTGTAATTAATTTAGAAAATTTGTTTTTTTTTCTAGTTCTTGAAAAACCCTGGGTTTTGTGATGAAGCCATTCCTGTACGGGTTAGAGGAATGGATCTGTACGATGATGGATCAATAATTTTAGTAAATATACATACATAATAGTATTGTGATAGATTGCAATATCATATAAATAAATAAATATTTAATTTAAATACTAACAGTATATAGGAGACCTATATTCCTTTAATTTGAATACCTATACTTTATTTTAGAGCGACAGAACTAATATCTCTAACAATATTGGTACTAGCTGCAAAGATGTACATACCGTGCTATCTTCTATAAACAGTGATCATTGTTACACAACAACACAAATACAAGAAAACAAAATAGCTGAAGGAAATCATGACGCTGATGCTAGTACAATGAATGGTCTAAAAAGAGATGCATCTTTATTCAATGTTGAATTAACATCTTCAATATCTAAAAGAATAAAGGTAAAATTACTACTATTAAAGTAAATAATGATTTAATTTTTTTTATTGTGCTTAACATTTGGTTCTCACTATCTGTAGCCGTCACAAACATGGTAGTAGTGTGATGTCCCAGTTCCGGTCAGGATTCCGCCAAAATTTTAATTCAACTTATCACTAATTTCAATAATTTTAGGCGTATGTATTATACTTATTTAATGATTAACATATTGTTATTGTCCCGCTGGTTACTATTTATCATTATACTTCAGATTCTGAGAGAAGCTATGAATCATGAATACTTCAATCTTCCAGATAGTCGCTAAATTATCGAGTTTATTTGTATAAAAAAAATATCAATGGATGTAGAAATCTAATATATACTATTTTAGCTTTAAGGTACAAAATACAAAGGCATGACAAATTAAAATTAGATTAGGTTTCATATTTTTGGATAATGAGCTCCAATATATGTGTCCTTGTTAAGTAAAGATATTTTTTCATATGTTATTTATAAAAAATATATTCTTCTAAAATCATATCCATTTGTTGTGTATTGTAAATTTTTATTATAGACTTATTTTTAAATTTTATTTTGTTAATCAAACTTCTATAAAATGTTTTTTTTTAAAGATATGTAATGTATATTATTGATGCAATAAATTTTAATTTTTTAACATTTAACTTGTTTTTGTTTTAGAAGTATAAATTCACATTTCCACCCAAATTATAATGGGCAATTAATAAATAATATTTAGATTTTCATCAAAAAATATTAATTTTGTCAGTTTGTAATGTAACTCCCAATCACATGGGTTAATTGTGTCGAGACAGCTGCACAGACTGGCGGAGAAATACCACTCAATGAGCAATTTTTTTTGTATAAAATGCAGTAACAATTTGGTTACTTAAAATCTTATCTCTAGTCTCTATGGTCTGTGCCTTTGATAATACCGTTGAAATAAAAGGTATAAAAAAATATATTATTCAATTTTATAATTGGTTTTAAGTCAAAGTAGAAAATACTAGTATTCTCAAATTTTAAAAATACATTGATACTAGTAATTAACCAATATTGGATTATACTATTATACTGAAAATAATGACAATTCTAAGCAATCAAAATGTATATGTAGTTTTTACGTGTACCTAGTTCAAAAATATGACTTTAAACCGATGATTGCATTGGATAGAATATCAAAACTCAAATAGAATCTTTAGAAGAATTTAATGAAAAAGAAATTTTAAGTATTATATTTTTATGGGTATGCCTGGAAATAAATTATTATTGTAAACTATAAAAAAGTGAAAATAGTTAAATAATAGTATGAAAACTCGGTAACTGGTTGTCAATCAGACATTTTTTACTGAATACTTAACTTTGAAATGAGTAGACTTATCCAGTTATTCACCTGTGAATTCATTTTCACACATCAATTTAATATAATAATATACATTTTAATTAACTATAATCTAAGTATACAAATATTAAAAATAGCTTTTCTTAGTGATAAACCATTAAAAATAATATTTAGATAAAAAAAAATTACACAGAAATATCTGGCGTATCATGAATGTTACCAATTGGGGTAAAAATTGTTTTATAAAATGAATCTATACAACTGTCAGGTAGTGCTCTAGATGGTGAAATAAGAGTGAAACCACTTTGAGTTCCAATCGCCAACCAACGAAAAGAATTAAAATTCTGGTTCCAAGATACCTGTTAAAAATAAAAGCTATTATAAGTATTATTCTTTTTTACACAACATTAAAAATATTATTTTTACCTTAGTTACATTGTCAAGAGGGTATCTTAACAAAGGTTTGCTGGCATCTTGGTCGTTCGGTATATTTTCATTGAAAAGAAACTAGCAATAGAACAAACACATACAATATTTTTGGTTTCAGAGGAACTAAAATACATAATTTAATGATTATACTTACTAGCTTAGATTTAAGTCCAAATTTGTTAACTGTTTCTTTAAAACGGTAACCATCAGAATACTCTGATTGAGTATTATCATTTGATAATAATTGTCTTACCATCAATTGAAGTGTTGTCTAGAATAAAGTATAAATATCAATCATCATATTGTACTACTGATCAAAACAATGCATTGATTCAAATTAAAATATGATATTTTGATATCTTAATAAATATTCTCTTTATGATTATCAACTGAATTAGTTCAAATTTGTTTTAGTTCCCTAATCAAAGTAGTGCTTTCAAGTTTAATGGTATCTATATTTGAATACGGAAAAATATTTTTTCAAAATAGAAATGTCTTAAATTTCTATAAAAACTTAAAACACAATAAGAATAAATATTATTTAACTATAATAAACTTACAGAGTTTCCCTTTCTTATATTATTGGTTTCTGCTAGAAACAGCTTTTCATAAATAACTCCATTTGCATTTCCAGTTGCTATGACATTCATCCAATCCGAAGTAGATACAGACTAAAATATTTTGTAAAATTTACTAATTTACATTTATTAAAAAAATATTTTAACTAACCCAATGAGTGCTCTTTTGAAAAAAAGCAGGACCATAAAAATCTTCTTCATCAATGTTTTTTGGTAAATCTCCTGATTTTCCTCCATTATTTGATTTATCTTGATCACTATATGTACTTGAATCATCAGATTTATATGATTCATCATCACCACTACTTATATTAGATTTATTGAGAGTTTTGTTTTCATCAGTGTCATCACAATTTATTTTTTCATCATTCTTCGCTACATCACAGTTACCGATTATTTTATTTCTATTAGATACACTTTTTAGAACATATAACTCGGGATTGTAACCATCAATATCATCGTCATAATTTGAAAAATTAATAGTACGAACTTTTGAGAACACAGGACTAAAATAATATTTATAAATCAGTTAATAAATATTTTTAATATTTCTATGTAACAAACCAACTTACTTCACAACTTTACTACAATACACCAATGTGTAACACTGTTGAAGCCAAGTACAATCAGATGGACAATAAGATTTCTTTTGAAATACAGGGGTTTCAGTAGACTTCAAATCCCATAGAGTTACATTGCCATCGGTTGCCGAAGTAGCCAATATTGTAGTATTACAATAATTCATGGAAAGACCTTGAAAGCAATTCACACTATTCACATAACAATGTAAATTATTTGTAAAAAATAAAAATAATAACCTTACCGGTTATACTACTTCTACTTGCTAAGAAAGTATGGCTTGGATAAAGTATATCATTATCTAAGAATATTGATTTTAAATTTATGTGGAACACACTAACAACACCATTTGAATATCCACAAATAAGAGTTCTGAAAAATTATGTTAAAATGTTAATGCTAATAATGAGAGCAAATTTAAAAAATTTATGGCAACAAAAATTTTCAAGAAATACAGTATGTTAAGGAAGCATTATACACTACTCCTGTATCCTATCATACCTCTGATATACAATATTTTTTCCCAGTTCTAATGCCTTGATTGTAAAATGAACAACTAAACATTCTTGAAGACAATATAATATAATTAAATAGAATGCTATAATTACTATTTCGACAACTACTGCAGTTTTAATTGTTGAACAATCAAACTATCAGATGTTTAAAACACATTTTACATTATTTTATTGGTATTATAAATACCACAATACACAGTATTAATATCTTAGTAAATGATGTAAGTTGCTATTTATTGTTGAATGTTTTACGGAATATTTAGTTATATTCATGTTATGTATTATAGAATTAAGTATGACAAAATAGATAGGTATCATCACAGTTGTAAATATTTTTTTCAATATGCCCATTTCTTTCATCTCCGGCCAATGTGGCAGTTCTCCACTTTTGATTCATTGATTTTTTTTCAATGCTATATATCAGGGATGGGCAACTGGCGGCCCGCATACCTTTTTTATCTGGCCCGTGCTACTTTTTCAAATTACTTCATATAATTTTAGCACTTATCTGTATTTTATTTTAT
>PVMI01076579.1:0-11640 GCA_008528875.1 Aulacorthum solani | reverse complement strand
TTGTCTAGTGATATGTACATCAGCAACAAGCGGTTCGCAAAATTGTGCTCTTATCCGTGTGGAAATTTTGATTCACTTGCCTACCTACTTAATTTAAACAAACAAAACAAAAAAAATAGAATAACCCGTTATTTTAACGAAAATTATGACAATACATACCAAAATAATATTATAAAATTCTTATGGTAAGACAATTGAATGATGATATTTATGCATGTGTTCGGTGACATCATATAAATAAAAAAAAACTAACTGCGATCCAGCGCCAAAAATTGTTTTTAACTGTAACACAACGATATGTGGCTTGAACGGGACTGAATAGAGATCTGTGAGATCCGCCAGTCTACTTTCGCGTAAGTACAAAATATAATATTGTGTTTATAGATTTGTAGTAGCAGCAAGTAAGACCACTGTATTACATAATGGTTGTTTTAATTTTATGCTGCAGTGATCGCGACTAAAACGAGCAGAGATATGTGCCAAGTGGTATAAGTATATTACAATATACAGTTATAGTCATGTAGTCTACTAGCTATTTCTTATATAGGGTGTAGCATACAGCGTAACCAGTGTGTAGTAGGTAAAGGTACCTTTTTTTCTTGTTAAATCACTACATAAGAGCCGAACTGTTTTCAAATTGCTTTGCTCCCAATGTAAGTAGGCACCTAAATAATATCATCATTCAGCGCACTGCATGTGTAGGTGTAAATACCCTCATAAATCATAATACACAGAAAAACCGCTTAAAATTCATAAATTACATAATAAACCTAATTACACATGATAAATATAACAAATAATAATATAGCATACGTTATAATGTTGTACCTGTAAATACTCGCTTATAAAATTCAGCCAGAACTCAGAAATAATATTTACTGGAAGTTCCTAATTCCTAGGTTGTATTTCATGAAAATAATATATAAACGTTATATTTATGAAGATTAAATTGTTTTAATGATTTCCGTTTGATTCGAAAATGCAAATAAAATAATATGACACATTTTTTTAAATGTTTGTAAAGTTATATATGTAATAAGTGACTAATATCTATCATTCGTCATATTATGGCTGGTGTAATAAATACATAATATTCTAAAAATATTGTCAAAAGTATTCATTATTTAAAATTCTTTTAACCACCCAAAACACCAACTAAATCCAATTTACCACATTTAAAGTTGAAAATTGAATCTATTTTTACCTGCTACTCTCGTGTAGGAACTTACCATTCCCCGCAATGGGCCCATTAATTTCTAGCTCCACTCAGAATCTAAAATTCAAGGACCCAAGGTTTCACGAATTTGATTTATACATATATTTTTAAATACCTATTTATATTTATATTTATACATATATTTCTTCATGCGTTTAGATTTTAATACTCCATACAATTAAATATTAACGTTTTAATAATCACCCAATATATTATTTATGTATTGTCTATCGATACAACAAAATGTACATAATTATCATTATTATAATCTGGTAGGAACAAAATATAGGTAATAGGGCAATAATAAGGAAAGGCTTAGGTAGAGCTGGTATTAGGTATTGCCTACTTTTCTATGATAAAATAAATTTTGTCCCTTCATGGTATTATAGGTTTAACAACTTATCTATACTTTTCCCTTTTAAAATAATATTTTAATATCATTGAATGAAAAAAAATGTATATCGTAAACGTTGATGAACGCAGAAGAAGAATATTCGTGGTAATAATAGGTTTTGTCAATTCACAACCAAATGTAATTAAGCGTACAAAAACGATCTAAATACTTTCTCGACATTGCTAAAATCCAATTAAAATACTAAAATTCCAAAATCTTCAAAATCAATTCATAATATTATTATCAATAAATAATATTATATTATTAAAATGTATCTAGCAAAACAAATTAATTTGGTGCCTTATAGTAAGAACCGAATTCATATACAGGAAATCATTTAGTCCATGCATACTAAATAAGAATATAATTAATTAAAAAAAAAAATGTTATAATTTATGGCAATGAATAAATTATTGAAAAAATTACGATTATCCATTTATGGATCATTTTACCATACATACACGATATTATGATCACATAGATGATTGAAATACATATAACATAGATACAAAATATTATATGCTATGATACCTGATATTATTATACTAACCTACTAAAGCACTAAATACTATAAAAATATGGTACCTACATAAAGTCTGTATGACTATACATATAATATATATGTACCTTTAATTTTAAAATATATAAATGTGTATAAGTACCTGCAGTACTTGTACGTATATAGAAATATACCTGACAGTAATTACATATTTTCATATAACTTATTTAATATTTCAACTACTATCCACTTTCCTAAACTAAAATTTCAATAATTTATACATTTTTCATTCTAAAATCACCTTAAAATTGTTTGTTCATAGATATAATTTTGTGGTGGTATTGAGTATTCATAAAAAAAAAGTAGTTATTTCTTTGATGTTTTTAAAATATGTAGGTAGCGGTTTTAGTAAGATAATTGGTTGGTACGTCTGTTTTTCAAATATATATTGTATTTTGAACAGTACACCACCAGATAACGTAAATGACAATGAACACGAACATGAGAATTATCTCCAGAATTATCTTATCAAAAATCAAAATATCGGGGTGAAATGAAACTCGTAAAATGACAACGAAATAAAATAAAACGCAAATACAAAAATATATACTACAATAACGAAAAGCAAAATATGAAAGTGGCAAGTACAAATTTCAAATAACTAAAATATTATGGTAGATACACTATCGTCTATCGTAAACACTATCTTGTGATCGTAGGTAGGTATATCAAACGCAAACGATAACACGCGAAACGACATGATTTTCGATAAATAGCCTCACAGCGACTTGGGCAAAATGCTAAAATGTTATTCGAAAGTCGGACACTCACACCCACACAATATTATTCATATTACGACGATCGCTGTTTTTTTCAAGTGTAGGCATTAAAGGAAATCGGAAAATAAAAATCTTACCTGTCTGAAAAGAGACCGTCGTATTATTATTATCTATGCAAAATTGCAAATGTCGTTTACGTCTGGAGAGTGGAGACAACGATTTGAAAAATAAAATATCGAAACGCACGATCGACGTAGGCACAGTAGGTACTCCCAGCTCGGAACCTTACGGCATGCGTACAAGTGTACGACTACTGTGGAACTGACAAAGCGACAACAGACTATTGCGATGCAGCTACTGTACTAGTACGTCTCTGCAGTATACTACTGTAGTCTCAAACCGTCTGTTCGTTTCGTGTATTTCGTATTTTGCTCACACTCGACTACACTGTGCGGTGTGCGGTGTGCGGTGTGTGGCGTTGGCGGCGTTCAGCAACTCGTGGGACGAGCATTAGAGTAGGCACGCTCGCGCGGGTTTCGAATGTTTCGATGACCCGCAGCGATCCCGGTGAGCAGGTTTCCTCTTAACCGCAGATGAAGGCAGACACACACCATATTATTATAATCTCATAATTTAATTGTATGATTTGAATTGATATAGGCTATGGCCTTTACAAATCATCTACCTATATTGTGTGATGTACCGGTATGGGGCGGTACCTACTTACAAAGCACATCGTGCTATGTAGTTGTACGATTTTACATTTTAAACTGAATTTGCGATTCATCGGAAGTTATTGCAGTGTTTTAATAGTTCTATAATTTAATATTTTAATATACACGATAGCGCTGGACTTTTAATTTCTGTCGATATTCAATACCGAAAAATTATTTTATTCAAATGTTGGAAATTTGAAAGAGATTTTTTTTTTTTTATATACACCTATATACAATCATAATATTATATGTATATATAGGTATAACCAAATCAATACAATGTTTAAAAACATGCTAATAAATGTTTTTATGTAATACGAATATTGTCTACTTCTCATGCTATTATGTTACATGTACCCAGAACCCACATACGACCTAACTATAAAAATAAAACATATAATGTATGAAAACATTCAATCAGGTACTAATAAATATGCGCATGTCTTATTTTTTAATGTAGGTACTAAGGACAACGATTCTTAATTCACTGTAAGGTACCTTCACAATTTTTTTTGGATATATGTATAATTTATTAATATATACGTACATATAGTTAAACGTCTTATATTCTATATAGGTATCTATTATTTTAATTCATAATAGAAAACTGTGTAAATATCTGAAAATGCCATATAGGTGCATGACTAAATATAGTTTATGATAAGTAAAAAATATTAAAATACTTGTAAAATATACCAGATGATCCATTTAAGTATCTAACTCATTTTAAAAAGTTTTAAGTATTATTTTTTATATAACTTTATGTAACTTCAAAACAATACTTCTTAAAAAAAATATATTTTTTATCATATTTTTTATTGTTGAATTTTTTTAAGTTATTTACTTTTTTGAATAACGTCATTAATTTCATATTCCAAAACAGTAAATTAATCAGAGTATTTCAAATTATAAAGTATATCAAATTTCAGACAATTAGTGTTCATTAGTTAGTTTTAGGCGTTTTTAGCTAGATATAATTTTAAGTTCTTATAACCAGGGCTCGTAAGTTCATTCACTAAACGTTGGAAAAATATGCAGTAAAATGTTTGAACATTTGCATTTATACCAACAATTATTTTTAAATTGTGTACTCAAAATCTGCATAATGTAAACAAATCATAAGTAAATTTTGAAAAATAAGATAAGATCCATTAATTAAAAAAATATTTAATTTCTTTTAATTTTTATAAGACTCAATAAAATGAATACACTTTATAAAGTTCGAAGTTTTGTCACCTTTAATAGATAAAATAATAGTATATTGATATACTTATATATACTCCGTGTCGGGCTGAGTACACTATACAAATAATGATACTATATAACTATAATTGATAATGATAAATTAAAGAGTGTATTATGTGTCAATTTAAATTAAATTAAGCTAGACGCTTTGACCTGATTGAGTTGTCATTGAAAAAATCAAAATTGTTTAAGTAGTTTGCTGTCAGCATTCTACTGATCGGAGCGAATAGACTGTAATTTTGTTGGTAGGCGGGTAGGGGAGTAAAATGTATGTGATACACCAGTATTAACACGAGGGACATTATAAGGAATGAAGCTTAGATGCTCAGTAATTTAGAACAGTCGATTTTGGAATTTAATAATTAATGGAGCCAAAGCACATCGTCCAGTTTCCCACGATTAACTAGGGGCTCGATATCAAATTCCAGTGAAAATTGTTCAATAGATAAGTTTGCTTTATTTATTTTGTATGCCAGTACCCGTAATAACCTGTTCTGAATACGTTCCATTTTCGATATTAGATTAGCTAGGCTAGGGTTCTAAATAACTGAGTTATATTCTAAGATCGAACAAACCAGAGAAAAATATGAGACTTTTATCATTATAACTAACTACCTACCTACTTGTTCGAAATTTGATCTTTATAGATTGAAAGAATTCGAATAATATTCTGCTTCGGAATATGAAATTAAAAAAGGATAGTGTCATTCAAAAAAGTAAAAACTGAAAAAATTATAACGATAAAAAATAGTAAAAATACATTATTTTTTTTAAATGTTGTTTTGAAATGACATCATAATATCATATAAAAACTATAGCAGGGTACTCGATATTTTTCCTCTACAAGGAAAATCTATGAATCATGAATATGTTTTCGTTAAGTAATCATGACAACGGAAACCTTACGTAAAATCGGTCAGAAACAAAAAATGTGCATAACGTATCCGTCCAAAAATAAATTTTTATCAAAAAAATATTTTCAAAAAAGTTAAGACTTCGAAAGAATGAGGGTAAACACTTGAATGGATCACTATTTATAATATAATTTGATGTTAATATCAAATATTAAACCAAGATAAATACAATAAATTATGCTAAGTAGTGAATCAATATAGTGAATAATGATACTTGGTTCATAGGTTGTACACTTGTATTTATATTTTATTATAATTTAAGTATAAAGAATTTTATTAAACAATTAGGTACCTATATTAGTTATGAATCATGAATGTACGATACACTTATGAATTTAAAATAGGTGTATTATGCAATTATAATTTATAAAATCAGACTTTATTAGAAGCTAAAAAATCTGTCGAATTAAAATATTGATGTTTCTTATTGGAATTTAAAACTTATATAAATTTATAAGTTTGTATACAAGTCTATAATTATTATTTATTAACACCAATTAGTAATTACATTAGTTACCAGTTTTTTTTCTCTGTTGTCATTTAAACATGTGAATTGTTAACTAAAAATGCCTTAATCAGTTGGTTTAATAATTAAGCCATTAAGGACTAAAATGATGTATCTGTAGTCCTTATAACAACAAAAACAAATATTGTAATTTAAAAATTTAATGTTCAAAAAGTTAACTATCATAAATATACATTTATTCGTGCTAATTACATGTTAGGTATGTTTGTCATAATTTCTTCTCTCCGTATCAAGCACATTATAAAAATGATGTTTAACAAGATTAAAAAATATATATATATATATATATAAGTACAGATATTTTATCGCCAAATGACAAGAGCAGGTACAGGTAGGTAGTGCAACAGGCCATAATGTTGACAGTATACTTGATTATATTACTGATGCAATAGGGAACGTAAATGAAAACATGTTGGTATCTGTATTATAATAAAGAATTTTAAACCACACTATCATGTTATCTCAAGTATTTAGGTATAAAGGAAATTTAACTAGCATATTAAATAGAAATAAATTGTTAATAAGATACATTTTACTAATTCCTAATTAATAATTACCTATTAATGAAAATGTTTTAAATATTTTCAAAAAAAACTTATTTGAAATATTGAACACTTAAATGGATTCTCTTATACGATGTGTGCACATAATGCATATGTCATATATATTATACGCCGTAGGTAGGTAAGTTCTATATGAAAAAAATGAATCCGTATAGGCACCCAGTATTTTCTCATAAAATAAGATATTGTAATTTATCGGTAATTTATAAATAGATCTTTGTTTCTAGAGAAATAGATGGAGTAGGTACGAAATATAATTTGAGCTAATAAATCTGGACTATACCATAGGTACAGTATACAGATATAGAAAACAAAAACCAAGTTTGCTAATTTCCCCCATTTCCAATTTTGGAAGAAGTGTAATATACATCAGTTCTGGAGATGGGATAAAAGCTATTCTCTTAAAAAAAAATGCATGTTTTTCCTTACATTACCAATGTAATTTATTTAGATAGGTACATGTAAAGATTTTAGTGTGCTAAATGACTCTAGTGAGAAACAAATCTACCCGCCGACAGCACGAGACGCACCGTGGCTGTAAAACAGACCTTAAAAAAATTGCCTTAGAAAAACCTTAGAAAGTTAGAACTCACCAATTACGTCAAGTCACAATTATATTACATAACCATAAATTTAAGAGCATAAATATAATTGAATAATGTAATAAAAACTATTATGGTGTATTTAGAGTAAGCTTTTTACCAAATCTTTAGGTGTGATATTTGATGAAAAATTTAAATGGAAACCTCATATTGACATACTATAATATAATACGTTTACGAAATTCTTTTATATATTATTTAAAGAATTACGAGATATATTAGACGTTTCAAGTCTAAAAATGGTTTATTTTGCACTAGTTCAGTCTTATATATATATGACATTCTGGTATGGGACTCTGAGTGTAAAAATGTACTGGAACCACTTAATGCCACGCAGGTTATCAGAGTTATAATGACAAATAATTATAATCCTGAAAATAACACAGATTCTTTACTTCAAACATTAAACTTATTAAAATTAAAACAGTTTTACAATAAAACATCAATTTTAAAAATATATATATATGAATAAAACAGTTTTTGAATACCATAATAAATATAAGACAAGGGGGTTGATAAATGGATATTTAGAATTAATCAAACCTAATACATCTATGATGGGTTGTACTTTTATTTTTGAACTAGTGACAGTATATTATATTTTGCTCAGTTATCTTTATTATTTTCTGTAAAACTGTGTATAGTTAATTAATTAATATTAAAACAGCTAGACTCTCTACTCTCATCGCAGAAAGTTGAATAAATAAAACAAAAAGGTATAAATATTAAATAATAAATGCATATTGACACGTGAACTACATATAGTAATATAAAATTATTAATTACATACCTAAATTATAAAATATATTAAATAATGTATACTAGGTACGAATAAGGCAAATGTACAATAGATAGGTCTTCGATACAGCTGTATTAGATAGATAGATGGTAGTTATAGTGTGGATAATAATATAAATATTATATTATTGCTGTAAATATATAAATATATAAAACCAGTATTTTGAGTTACAATATTTAATATTGACCAGAAAAGGTTACTGCATAACACATACGAAAGAATTGAACACATTTAAGAGTAAAATAATATTCTAAGATAAAGTTTTTCAAGGATAAATTTATTTAATTAATACAATATAGCTGTGTTTTTAACGTCTTACAATAATTTATAATGTTAGAACAAAGTATAGTTGGCTAATTAATTGTTGCAATTGAACAATGTATAAGTCAATGGACTCTTTCAATCATTTATGTAAGTTATTAACCATCACGCATCTACGTCTTAAAATTATAATTAGGTACCTAAAGGTAAAAAATGCAGACCACGGATGTAACTGATATATAGTTATATATCAATACAACCAATATAGGTATCTAAATAGTGAAAAATATTAAACCCATGGTTAAATACTTGGCCTCACGGTCTTGTATATAAGACCATGCTCCATATAGCCACAATTAATCCTTCTGTCAAAAAAAAAAAACAACAATTATGTATAATTATTATATAAAAAAATAAAAATTATGATTATCAAAATAAATTTCTATGTATTGTAGAGTACAATATAACAAGAAATTCTCCTTTAACTGGCTTTAAGACTTACATTATCATATTTTTTCGTTTTTTATTCAAATATTATAATTCGTAGAACTTAATAGAAAAGTAGTAAGGTCGTATAAGTACAATGAATATTAATAAGAACTATTAACATATCATATTCCAATGTGCAACTTACAATAAAATGGAACTAACTATGAGTATAAACGTTAAGGTAATATTTAATTAACCTATATTTAGTACCCATAGGTACCTAATCATTGTCGATACAAATATCGTAAATATAAATCGGAAGGTTAATGAAGATAGAACTTAAAATCTGAGGAACTATAATAGCTATTGCCACTCTCGTCCGCTGTACAGTCGTCGAGAGTGTACCTCGACATTGAGTAGGTTCAGCTGTTATAGTAGTGCTAAATTGAGAGATTTCGTACAGTCGAATTCAGAGATGAATAAATTATCTTATACTAAAGACGTTTCAAATCGGAGACTGTCCGTAACCAAAATGAGTTACTAAAATGATTTAAGATAGACTAATATTTATCTTAAATCGTGGTTATTACTTATTATAGGTATATAATATATACATTATATAGGTATTATAATAAATTACCTAGTTATTACTTAGGAGATAGAATATTTGTTTATTTTTTCGAAAACATCGCATTTATTAGGTTTATTGTATATTTGATTGGCGTACCTAGGACCTAGGTATAGGCATATCGTACGACGTATATGTATTCAATCAATTAATATAATAATATGATAATAATGATAATAATAATGATATGGTAATTTGAGCATCAAAACTTAATACGCATATTAATAAATAAGTATACCTATAATCAAATATTATCAGAGATTTTGAACTTTTTTTCCCCCACATACACAAAAATTGTTGATGTCCAACAGTGTACATTTGCAAATCACGTGGATGAACTCGGAAACTTCGCAGCAGCGGGTTTGGTGTTAAATTATAGGTAATTAAAATTGAGAAAAATAGGAACAATCAATCCGATATGCAAGTATACACCTATTACGCGTCGTGTATCGTGTTGGTCACTGTAATGGATAGTGTTAAAATTGAATTCAATTATATAGTTTCATTGTGTACAAATTAATACAATGAATTTGCTGATTTACTGGTGACTACTCAATATAAAAAAATTCAAACTTTCAACATTCGTAAAAAATTAATTTGACTTTTCGGTAAATTTTTTTTATTATTAAAAGTACGAAAACTTAAAAGGAATCTTGTATATTTTCAAATGCTAGCTATTAAAAGAAAATCTTCTATACACTTCTAGCTACAAAATAATTTGCACAATTTCACGATTTTGACAAAATTATTATAATTATAATTTCAGATGTTCGTAAAAAAATATTGTTGATTTACAATCAACTTTTGCCACTAACAATAACTTATGAGAAACTCTTTGTACCTACTCAATTTTGAAGTTTTTTGACCAAAAGAAAATTTTTTTATTGACAATTATTTTAAAAAAACTATAACAAAAATCGAAAATTTTCCTCGGTTACAAACAGCTCAAAAATAGTGAAAATATTTTAAACATTTTATTATGCATCTAAGGAAAATATTGCCATTTATTAAACATTTACAGTAACTACGGTTAGGTCTTAGTTATTAGTTTTTGGGGTATAGCCTTAACAAAATACAGACGAGAATATTATGCAGTGTAACTTAACGGAATGCCTGATAAAATCACATTTCGATCGACCTTATTCGATGATTTGACGAATAAAGATGTCCGATAACGGAGTACTTGCACGGTACAACCAGTGGCGTCATTTAAGTTTTCAATAGAGGGAGGCAAAGGTTTGGACCAGCCCAAATGAATAACAAAAAATCGCAAGAAAATATCTACTTACATTTGATCAAATTACCATTCTCACTTCGTTATTTTATAGTTTAAATATTTTTTCTCTCATTGTTATAACCCTTTTTAATCGGTGACAACATAATTTGTGAGTATAAGAAAACAGATACCTATTTCATAAAATCAATTTTATACCTATACTAATTAAAATTCTGTAAACTATTATGACTAAATACAATATATTTACAAATTAATATTATTTTAAGTTATTATAATTTTTAAATTTTTATTGCTTACTTACTGGTTTAAGTTTCGTTTGTTTAATAGAACATATCAGAAATTGTTTTCGATCCTTGAGCGATTTGCTGTAATTTTATGTTTTTAGTACTTCGGTTTTTAGCCGCACCATCTATTTCATTTTTATTAAGACACACTTTGTCCATATTAATGTGCAGAACATACGTCACGAAAATATTAAATTTTAATATAGATAAAACAAGATACTCAACTAAACTACCAAAATACAGAATAGTTTACGATTTTACAATACACGACCCGTCACAAGTCAACTGAATTCTGAGATCAATGATAATTAATAAGAGTGCAGCCAGTCGGTTGTTGTTTTTAGAATTTGTGGTAATTTTAGATTTTAGAAATAAAGCTGTACGGGATTGTGACGTTAACTATTATTATTGGTGTGCGTACTACAATATTATGTTCTTTTCCTTCACAAAATACACACACATACACACACACAACTTATAATTTATAAGTTATAACCATGGAACGTTAGAACGAGCCCACGAAACGATAGCTTTGTCCTCCCCCACAC
>PVMI01076561.1:0-25154 GCA_008528875.1 Aulacorthum solani | reverse complement strand
ACTTCAAAAACTCATTAAAATTTAACTTTAATTGGTATTAGATATTTTTTTTTTTTGTAAAGTTAGGCAAACTTACGAAGACTCATGATTTCAACTTTCAAACCTTAGATTTAAAATGAAAATTTTTTATGAATTTCTAACTTAAAACAATTTGCACATTTTCGTGATTTTTAAGTATTTTGCTAAAATTTGAACTTTAAACGCTTATAAAAAAAAATTGTATTTATAGATTTTTAATATTTTTCGTATATTATTGTAACAATATATTAGGATCCTTGTGTTAAATTTTCAAGTTTTTTTATTCAACAAATAAAATTTAATTGACATTCATAGAAAAAAAACCTAAAAAAGTAGGAAACTGAGTTTGTCCGTAAACAGTTCAAAACAAATCAAAATATTTTGAACATTTTATCGTAAATAGAAAATGCTAATATAAATAACTATTGACAATTTCATAGACACAGACGACTGGATTTTGCTAACTAAAGTCTGTCGTTCGGTTTTTTTATATATAGAGTTAGATTGTGGTAAATAGACAATGATGTTTTTCGCTGACCCGTCAGTTCGCGGTTAGCCCAGTTCACCGTCTCTAGCGTATTTACAGTGCTAGGAGGAACACGGCGACCGAGCGGTAACATAGGATAGTCTATTTTGACTTTAAATAATGATTCTAAGAACAAACAATAACTATGAGGATTGTGAGGACATGACGATGTACAAATCACAATATTTTCATCAGTAGGTTATGATAGTTGACGCCTCAGAAATAATAATATTCTTAGAATATCTGTGCTGCAATTACTGCGTACAAGTTATGATAATTTATTTGTATGGCTATCCGCCCGTTTGAAAAACCAATGACGTATATAATTGGATAGTATACAAGATAATAAAAGCCATCGCTGTATATTTTTTTTCGTAATTCAAATCAAATTATTTTTTTTTTAAATACTGAGTGTCCCGTGAGGATATTATAGTGGATATACCCACTAGCCGTGGAGGACTCACCGTCGGGACGAACGCCGGTTTTTTCCTATGAACTAAAAAAGTGATCAAAATCATGAAATTAATGAAAATAAAACATTGCAAGCTCAACATTTTCAAAAAAATATATTACAAAATGAATGAAAAACAGATTTATGATATATTTATTATTCAGGAGATATTGAAATGGTAAGTCCCCGCTGGACAGTGGACACTCTGTATACTTTAAATTAAAAAAAAAATGTTCAGTATTTATTTTAATCTATACTAATATTATAAAGCTTAATAGTTTATTTGTTTGTTTGAACGCGCTTATCTCAGGAACTATTGATTCGAATTGAAAAATTATTTTTGTGTTGGATAGTCCATTTGCCCAGGAAGGTTTTAAGCTATATAACATTACGCTGCGACCAATATCAGGAGATGCTCAAACAGAGATTTTGATATTTAAGATAGACATATTTGTTTATAAATCGTATCTAAGGGTTATAGGAATTTGTTTTTTTGTAAATAGAAAAAATAAATTTATTTGTTGCTATGTAAATAGATTCTTACTTACAATCATTTTCAATGTTTTTAATCATTATTTCTTTTTTAATTTTCCCTGTGCCTAATATGTTAGCACACATTGTCCACTTACTGCAGCAAGGTGGATCTAAAAGGAGTTCAACAATCGAAATTTTTTACGGGCAACGAAGTGCGCGGGATCAGCTAGTGTTATGATAAAGGTCCTGTGTCCTTCCAACTTGGATATACCTTGGGGGCCCTGACTTAAATACGCCACTGCGTCTAGACCAGGATTTTCAACCTACTAGCTGACCCACCAAGTTTATTGTTTTAAAAAATGTACTTTTTATTTTTAATTTGTTAGTTATCGAAAAAATTTAAAAATACGAACTGATAATACAAGAACCCCGTCGATCGGTTAGATCCACAGATATAAAACAGTAAGCTGATTGACTGATCTATCAACGCACAGCTCAAACCATTGGACTGATCGGGCTGAAATTTGGTATACAGATAGCTATCATGACGTAGGCATCCTCCAAAAAAGAATTTTTGAAAATTCTATCCCTGAGGGGGTTAAAAGGGGTAATTGAAAATTTTTTTTGTTTCGATTTTTTTTTTAATTAAATATACATACTCTATACCATATATCAACATTGTCTATACATTTTTTTTTGTGAAATTCACCTCATAAAGGGGGTTAAAAGGGTTCAAAAGTGTAAAAATAGAAAAAACCGCTATAACTATGAAAATCGGATAGTATTTTTGTTTTATGGCGTAGATAGCTACTGAGAAAGAATTTTTCAAAATTCAACTCCTAGCGGTGTTAAAAGTGGTAAAAGGGGTAAAAATGAAAAAAAAATCACCTAGCCGGAACTGCTGAAGCTACGAGTATGAAATTTGGACAGTAGTTTTGTTGCATGGTGTAGACATTCACTAAGAAAGGATGTTTAAAATTAAAATTAATTAAGTAAATTAAGGATGCTTCCTGAAGTCCGACTTTAATGGATGTATTCGTTGTTGTCTGGACTATGTTTGTTAGGAAACACTTTCAATTAAAAATGTGATTTGTCTACAATTCTAGGACATAGAAAAGATGTCAGATCACAGAAAGTATATTAAACTATATTTAATTCAGTTTTACTTATTTAAAAAAATAAGGAGCAAAAATTATGCATGAGTGTGGGGTGCATGCCCCCCACGGTTTTGGTTTATGAGAAAAATTGTAGAACCCCCCTCCCCAACTTTTCAATGGATTTCTACCTATGGTAATCTTTGTTACGACGTTATCGTTAACTGTTATCAGCTGACTGGGGATGTCGACAGAGAGGGTAGGAGTTCAAAATATATAATTAGGTATTTACAAACATTTATTACCGAAATATTAGTAAAGTATAAGTATTTTTTTTTCTTTGATAAACCCTTCCTTTTATTAAATTACTGTTTACAGTAAGATGAGAAGAATAGTTAACTTTAACATAGCCAATACTCATGAGATAAGTTTTAATTGTTTTTAACAGTGTAGAAAACAAGAGAATCATTCCACGATTATGACGAGTAATTAACTATATTTTCAAGTTAATTTTTGTAAAAAACCATGAATAGTTTTTTAAAGTGGAATATAGTAATTTACAGTCTGCAGTTTCACATTTGGACCATTTTTTTACATTCTAAAAATCAAACAGATCTAGTAAGACATTAAAAATATATATAAAAAAAAAACAAAATATAAATTTAAAACAAAATAATAGTCGTCGAAAGTTAAATAGTGATTATTTATGAATATGCTTCTCTTTTTTCATTATATTGTTCTCATAAACAATATTATATATTTAAATACAATTTAAATTTTCACAAATCATAATACTCGGTTTATGGTGAAAACAATAACAATAGGCTAATAAGCATCAACTGACAGCATCTCGTAATGATACTCCGGCTAAATAATCTATGCTTAATGTTTAAAACATACTAAATGTAACATTGATTTCACTAAGAATATCATACCTGATCTCCAGATATTGGAGTTAAATGTAACTACGAATAAAAATGTTGAAGATCAAGTTCATGAAAACCACTAATAGGATCAAAATAAGAAAGACGCTGAAGTGCCTTTTGAGGACGTAATTGGTCTTGATGTGATTTCAAATGTTCCATTAGATTGCCAATAGTTAGTGTGTCAAAGTGTTATGAAAAAATTAATTGAAATGTGATAAACTTGTGACTTGCATAGTTTTATGCAATTGCAATTTAGAAAAGTTATTTCTAAAGAACAAGCCTCTTGAAACCTAGGCTCTTAGGTAATATTCATACAGGAAAGTAACATAATATTGTAAGTGTTAATTAAACAAGTTCTTGTATAAGAATTTTGGATTATATCTTTAATTAAAGTCTGTCAAAACAAAAGTTATATAAATTAAATATTACCAATGATTTCAACCAATGATGTTGTTATTTTATATAAAACTGAAACTATTATATTTAATTAAATAATAGATTTTCTAGAATTTTTTTTTGCAGAGGTTTTGGTGAATTTATAAAATGGATTTATGCGGTTTGCATCTGGCGTCAATTTCAAAACTCCTTGAACTGGCTGTTTTGAAGCATCATGTGGATTTTGAGGCTTAGTCACTAACGATGTCCTATACTCCATAAATTCTGAAAAAAAAATGAATACAATTAACAATTGTTTCAATTACCAGAAATTCTGATGCAACAAACATATTTGCAAACATACCTTGCTCGACATTGTTTTTCAATTGAAATTCAACTCTTTTCTTGGCAGAATCAGTTTTAATTGACAGCCTTGAACTTTTTCTAGGAGAACCAAAATCATCCTCAAAAGCCTCACTTCGCTACAATAAACAATAAAAATAAATCAAATTCAATTTTAAATAACATCATAGGTAATTACTGTAACTTACAACTTTTTCAAGTGCCTTATTCGAAATTTCTTCAGGTTTTAACATACTTATTTCTTCTCCTGCTATTGTCTTCCTACGTTTTTGAGATACTTTTGTAGCTGAAGTTTCTTTTACTTTTCTTTTAGGTGTACCTTCATTTTGTCCATCGGGTTTCTTCTTGGGAATTATAATTGTTCTTCGTCGCAATACTCTTTGTTCAGGAGTTGGGCTTTTAGGGCTTTTAGGGCTCTTAGAACTCTTATCTGGTGTACTTACAGATGTCAATGAAACACGTTTTTCTACTTTACCGGGATCATTGCTATTTTTAACTTTCTTAGATGTAGAACCATTATTGTCAGCAGACACCGACCAACTATTGTTATGACTTGTGTTTACAATATTAGGTGAACAAATCTTATCAAAAGGAGAGTTTGAATTTTGAATAGTTTTCTTATTTAGTGCATTAGCAGTGTTTGATACTGGAGATTTGAATTTACTCAATTTGAGTTTTTCATCACTGCACACACTCCAACTCTCATTTAGACTCGAATTTATATTAATTTCATTAGAACGTCGTTTTAGTTTGGATATAACCAAATCATCAATTTGCATATTTTCCTCGATTACATTATCTGGTATAAGACTTTTACCATTCAAAGGTGAAGCATTTACTACTTGTAATGCTTCAGCAGACTCTATGCTCTTTTTCACCTTTTTAGACGCAGATCCTCCATTGTCTGCAGATACTGACCAACTGTTGTTCTGACTCGCATTTAAAGCATTAGGAGTACCAGTCTTAGTGTAAGGGGAATTTTGTTTTTGAATAATTTTTTTATTTGATCCATCATTACTTTTTGAAATTGGACTTTTACTTTTGCGTTTATTGGAATTACTTTCTTTAAGAGATGAATCAACTGTTAAGGATTTGAAATTTGGGGTTAAAGAAACCTTTTTCTGAACTTTTGTAGGGGTTTTTTCTGGAGTCCCTGAAATTTCAACATTAAATCCAGCAGGCACAAGAAGTGGTGGTTCATCATCATTACCACTCACAGTGTTAGTGTCGTCAACTTTTGTTTCCTCTGATACTGTCCATGACCCATTTAAATTGAAATTCTCTTTTAATGTATTGGCATTATCAAACTTTCTTACTTTCCACACAGATTTTCCAATTTTTCCACGTTCTACTACTATTTCACCCATCTTATTGAGTTCTTTAAGACTTTTAAGGTCACTAACTTCACGGCCACTTTTTTTAATCTTAGAATCAACCATTTCTAACTTTTTAACTCCTTCTTTCACCATTTTAGATAAGTATTTTTTCTTTTTTCGCTTTAATACTTGACTATTGAGTTTCAAGTCTTTTGGCTTATATGGTAGTATACCATCTCCCAACCGATTATACCATTTTATTAATTTAGTTATTTCCAATAAACATTTTCTGGTACAATCAACTTCATTTACATATTTATTTAAAACCTTTGCTACGTCTTTGGGATTAAACTTGATGCGAGGTATTTCAACACTTACATTTCCGGCACGAGGATCTAATGGACTGTCATTTACTTCATTGGAATCGTCATCTGCTATGTCACCTTCAACTAATTCTAAATCGTTATATGATTTGCCTGGTTTACCCATCTAACATAAAATATTTGAATTAAATTAAACGATGGAACTACAATAATATAGATACCTAAATAGTAGTATAGGTACATTTAAATTAGTAATTCGACAAACTGATTGAATTTCAAACAAAAAATTAAAAATGTTCAAACCAAACTATATATACATCTGGCATAATTCTTAAATCAAACTATGAAAATAGAATGTAATCTTATTTAGGTATTTAGAGACAATATTAATAACTATAATTATTTTAAATTATAAAAATTCATAAATACAAGTACATAATTATGTATACACTATAGTATATTATATAATTAGCATTACTATTTAAAATAATTATTTATTTTACAATATCTATATATTTAACAAGCTATACAGCTATTTTAAGTAGGGATAAATAAATTGAATTATGATAAGATGTGTAACTACCATTTACTCAAAAATGAAATTTGACATTTTTCTAATAGGTACATACTTTTGTTTTAAAATTATTATAGATTAATAAGATATTTGAATACTTTGATTCTGCTTTGCAAATATTTAAAAAAAGAGAGGTTGGTTTGGGTTTGAACAATCACTAATGTAAATGTAAAAAAATAAACTGAGACAGAAAATAATTATTAAATTACTCACTTTTCGCCAAGCTTCAAACTTAGCTTCTAACATTTCTAAATCAGGTGATTGAGATAGAAGATTTCTAAATACATTTTGGGTAACTTCTCTAATTAACATAAAATCATTGAGCTCAGAAATGTAATGTAGGAATGAATCTAAAATAATGACCAATGCTTCAGAAGGCACTTTTCCTCTACTTACCTAAAAATATAAAACACAACGTCAGTAATTATTTACATAAATTTTTTTAAAAAATACATACTTTAGCAAGTTCTTCCAAGAAAATTTCTTGTAAATGAGTTCTTAAACTAAGGGTGAACGATTTGAGAGCTCTATATAGAACCTCACTAAATTTATTCATATACTCCAAATTCCAATCACAATTGACAAAGGTAAATAATAACTGTCTTAAACAACGCCTCACCAACATCATAAATTTATCGATACGATGCTGACTTATTGACATCCAATCATCTTTTATGGTAAGAAAAAATGCATCCAAAAATAATATTTTACCTTCATAAGAAGTGCAACTATGGATAAGATTACTTATTTTTTCAGTAGCACTTTCCTGAAAAATTGTTTGAAAACTTTATTAACATATGATACATAGATACAAAATATTAAATATAAAAGTACATAGGTATTATAATAAACATATATTTATATGGCTAAATAAAATTGTCCACTACTATAATACATGAGCTTTCACTGAATTTGGTGATTCAACTAGAGTGATACACTTTAGATCTTTAAATAAACATAGACCTTAATTTATTATCAGGTCTATGGTATAAATCAATTGTGACTATTAATTCAAGACATTTATTATTACAGAAAATTTAAATATTATCATGTAAATTACAACATACAATTTTGAATAGTTATTATGTTTTCTTATAGAAAATTTTTGAACAAAATAATAGAAATTTAAGTTTTAGTGACAAATTAAAAATGCTTAAAAAACAGATGATGAATAATTTATGAGTATTCTGAAATAAAAGATATCTAATGTCAATTATCTGTATACATATGTTTAATTAAAACAAAAAAAGATTGTATTTACTTGAGGAAGTGGTTTATCAGACATCCACATAAAGTAAAATAATCCTCTCCATATAATCAAATAATCATTCAATTGAAATGCTAAAAAAATTCAAAAGTAATAATTAATAATGAATACAAACTACCTACCAAATTACTGTTGTATAAACTACTCAGACCCATCTGGTCCTTCAGTTTGCAACTACGGTTAACTTGTGAACCATAAGTTCTTACATAGTATTTTTATTTAAAATAATTATTATAAACAAAACCTAGGTAAAGTTACAGTAATAACCAGTCATGGAGATCTATCTTCTCATTGAAATTATTTAGTATCTATATTTTTTTTTAAAGGTAATAATATAAACATTTATATTTTAAAGTTAATCGGTGTTTAAACCAGAATTTTATTCGTTATTTATCAAGTTGTTTAAAATGTTTTAACACTCCCAAGATAAGATTTACTATAAATTTTAATGCCAAGGATATTCATTACACAATTAATTAGAGGAAGAAATTTCTCTACCCCGTGGAGGTTAAAATACAAATATACAGAGTGCCCTAGGAGAATTTACCCATTGTGATATCTCCTGAAATAATGGAGATATCATAGTTCTGGTTTTTTACCAAGACCCACAAGAACAAGAACTACAAATATTTTGATAAAAAAGTTAAAAAATGTATTTTATTATTTATTTCCTAAAAAAAATTAAGATAGCAATTTTGTAAAATTTATTTTTTGAAAATATTGAAGTTCCAACATTTTATTTTCATTAATCTCCTAATTTTCAATATTTTTTCTAGTTTTGAGAAAAATTGAGAATTATTAAATAACATGGTAGTACCAAACATGTGACCCTAGTGTTTGTATGGCTATCTTCAATTTTTTTTTTTTAAATTAAATGAAAAAAAAATGTTTAACCTTTTTACCAAAATATTAAAATTAATTAAAACATGAATTATGCGTAGTTCTTGTTCCTGAGTCTTATTAAAAACTAGAATCATGATATCACAATTAATTCTCACGGGATACCTTGTATATAAATACTAAAATAAAGCGAATAAAGAGTAAATATAACAAACCATCAGTCGTGTCTCCTGAATGTTTCAGTAACAGTTGTTTAATTTGTTTGATACCATCACTTCTAGTTTTGGGATCATTCGATGCCAATAATTTCGTGAGTTCTATCTCTTTTGCCACCAAATCCACCTTGTCTTCTGGGACTTCTACTTTGTCTTCTGAGGTTTCGGTAGACATTATTCGTTCAAGAGGAATCGTTTAAATTACTGGGAAAGAAAGGGGGCCAGCAATTAATAACAATTTATTAAAAGTAAATTAAGTCTATAATAGTTCACAACAAATGAACAAATTTGAAAATGACAGTGGAAATTATAATTATAAATATAAACTATAAAGTAATATAAATTATATACCAAAGTTATAACACGTGTGTTGCACGAATCAATAAGCAATGATAAAATATGAAATAAACTTAACTTACTATATAATCCAGATAAACGTGTTATCACAACATGTTGTTACTACGCGGACCGTTATTTCTAACCATGTTAGAATCCTGGAATCCACAGACTTTATAAATAACCTAGCCCTTTATACATGGTCTGTGATATATTTACTGGGCGCGCGTTTTTGGTCGAATATGTTTCAACAAATTTAATTATTATTCGATTGTTCATTATATTTTATAAACATACGGTTTGGAGAAGGTTAGAATTTGTTTTGAGGTGTCTGGATTTGAAGTTTAAAATTTATACAGCAAATTTTTGTCTATAAAAGGATTTTTTTTTAAATTTCTTGATTTTTAGTGCATATTTTAAAATAAATTTAATTATTATAATAAACTATTAATTATGATTAATCGAAAACTCAATTTCTCAAGTAAAATAAATTAATATAATCGATATATGAAAACATATTAGTGAAATACAATGTATATATTGTATAACACACGTCACACACTTATATATTTATGATTTGTCTAAATTGTACTCGTAAGCATGACTAATTAAATAATTAATAAACATTAATTTAATTTGTCATGCTCGTAAGCCAATTATAACTGTAGTAATTATTTTGCTGTAATTCAAAAACGAATAACTGAAGATAATTGAAATTTATTTCATATGATTATTTAATCAGATTTTAGGCTTGATAAAATTTTCAAAGTTTTTTGTTTTGTTTGGAGCTATTTACGAACATATTCTTTTTACATTTTTTTTAGTTTTTTTTTGGGGGGGCTATACAATTTTTTTTATCTATTTTTGATTTAAAGGCAGTTGCCTCATTATTATGTGTAGATATACGAAAAAAGGATTATAGTACAACACAATATCGAATTTTGCCTTTGTTAGCATTTTAATATTGTATATAATTTAAGATAAGACCTAATATAGAGTACCTAGGTACGTATTAAATTATCATGATTTAGTACCTATACCTAGTAAATATTTATAATTAACAAAAAAATCTTACATTAGGCACCTATCTAGTTTAAAAGAAACTTAACTAAAAAACCTTGAAAAATACGTAGTACCTATCGTAACATTTCTTTTGAAAATGAAGAAATAGAAATATCTTCTTTAGACTTTTTGAGTTTGAACACTTAATAAGACGATACTAGTATACTAGTATGCTTTGGTTACATAAATATTAAATACATAATAAAGATATATGGTGTTTGACGTTTATTACAGATATTTTTGGAGAGAAATTCAGAGACTTGGATCACTAAAAAGAGTTCGCACTCCGCAATATTAGGCTGTGTGAGTCCAGACTAATCTATTACTATATGACACATATGTCCAATCTTGGTAGAAGTGTTAAAGATTCCATATACAGCTTACAGACTTGAGTGGATTGAAGTTAGGTCAAGGTTATAAATAAGTTAGACTTATTATAAATAAATCCCTTTACTGGAAAAATACCATTGGACTTGGATCTATGTAGATTTTATAAAAATATCAGTATGTTATTTAAATTCTATAAAACGTGTGCATAACAATATCGAGAAGAGAAATTAATGAAAGGACGGAGTTTTAAATGATTTGTGTGGTGTTTGGTGTACCTAAAATATGAAAATCATAGCAGAAAGTAGGTGATATTAACAAATGGAAAGATATGTTTGTCCAAATACCATATGAAGATGATTCAACTGTGGTGTGTTTATGTAGAATAATTAATGAGCAATAGCCAACAAAAGAATAATTAAAAAGACGAAGGTAATTTTAGACAAAATTATAATTGTGAAGTCGATAGGTAGTACAATGGTCTAGTGTAGGTCTTGTGTTAGATGGCTGCGTATCCCATGTTTACCATCAATTGAGCAAAAAGGATTTGAAAAGCCACACTGGATTTGTAGACTGTGCTCAAATCAATGTCCAACTGTCTAAAATAAATTCTCATGAACATAATTAATGTGTGCCTTAAAATATTTATACCACGTCGTTTTATACATTAATTTGATATATGTTATTTATTACTTGTTTCATTGATAGCGATGACTCTTTGATTTTTAAATTCCACTTAATTAATATATTGAAGAAATATGATTATCAAAATGTATTCAAAAAAATTTATTAGAGTTACGACACAATGATTTAAATTCCACTCAATAAGTTTTGAAAAAATAACAGCGTCATCACTTGTTAAAACTATATTTTATTTTGAGTAGAAAATGACAAACTTGGGTAAAACTTTAAGTTAAAAAAAAATACGAAAATTAACTATTTATATCAATTTCACATTTTAACAGTAATTATTTTCCCAATTAACTTATAATCAAAGTTCAAGCTATTTTTGTTGGTTTGACTAATTAAAAGTTAATTTAAATCAAGACCACTAATAACATAATTCTAAGTATTATTATTTATTACTATTATAATATTCCACTCATTTGAATTTGAAGAAATGTGAGGCAATTGCATATTATATTATATTATATTTGTATTTAATATTAATCATATTCAATTGTATTCTATTTAATTTTCAGAAGAATGTTTATAAATGTAGGTACTTTATGTCCTATGACTATGAGCAACACTGCAATAGTGCAATAGTATAATAGCTAATAATAATTAGCCCGATTAGGTATTATGGTTGAATGACAAAATTAGTGTGTCATGGGTGACTATTGGGTTGTAGTTGTAGTTATTAATAATGCAATTATATAAACAGTTGAGTTGTGTATATCTTTTGTCTCCTCTACAAATTCCTTTCTTACTTATTTAAATCTTTAGTTTTTGAGGGCTAATTTAAATTTTTTTTTTACTGTAGTATTATGTAAACAACTTAATTGATTAATTTGTAATAGCTATCACAAAGTTACAGTAAAATCTATAATAAAATAAAATACAATTTTATGTATGTATACATATTTACAGACAAATTGTCTGAAGATGAATTTATCATAACAAAACGTTATTGATTATTTAAACATAATGTGGTTAAATAATAATTTATTTAGTCATGTCTCGTGTGTTATTTATATTTCTTGTGTAGGTAATTTTTTAAATCTAAAAATCAGAACAATACATTCCTAACCATCAAAACCTTCATCACAATTCAAAATCATTTTCATACCACTTATGTAACCTGCAAAAATATGAATGTAAACAAAATTATATGTACAAATATTTACATTAATTTGTGTACTTAGAAAACCAAAGAATGTTATGATATAATTTATTTTTATTTATTAATTCTTGTTAAGTATCATGGTAATTCAATGTTCAATGGGTTTTAACTTTTAAATATCAAATATTTAACTTTTAACTAACACAGTATAAAATAAACATAAGAACCTTTTGCTAGTTTTTCATAACTATTTTTTGTGGTACCTATACCTATATAATATAATATGATAAGTGAAAAAAAAATCAAGGGTTAACACTCCCTCCCGCACCGAAAAGTATGTATAAGTACCTTAACTATACTGTTTAAAATAGTGTACCTACCTAATCATATTATTTGTCTCACCTTGATTTGTAGTTTTGTTCAGTTTAACACGTTAAATTATATTGGACTTACAATTTTGTTATAGTAACAATAGTTACCTAAAACATTGCAGGTAATATGTATTATAATTGTAGTCTAGTCTCAATTACCTACTTATTTTTTTGACAGTAAAATGATGCAAATTTCTAAATCCACCCATGAGGTAGGTCATATTACATAAAGATTTGTTTTTTTCAAGTTTTTAAAAGCGGTAAAAAGATCCCCTGTAGGCCTAAAACCCTGCATTTCTCTTCTCTTAAGCCCTATTAAAACACACACATACACACACATATAATATATATAATTAATATATATTTACAGGCAAAATAAATAAACTCCTAATAACATTTTTTCACACGATTAAAATTATAATGAAATTAGAAAATATATTAACTAAAATGAATAAGTATTTGATCTTAAATACTGAAACTTTAAGAATATATTTCAAATACTTTTTAAAGTTTTATGTAAAAAGTATACCTATATCATGTACAGAGATTAAAAGCAATAATTTAAGGGTCAAAGTAAATTTATTATTAAATCCGACATTATAAAACGTTTGTACAGCATAATAGGTAGTTGGTACTAGAATTTATAATAATAATATATTGTGTTCTGCATTTATAGTTATTAGTTACTTAATTTCCCCCGCCCCCACGGATAAAAAGAACAGGATACCTACTCATTACTAAAGACTCAACGTACAATCAGAGAACAACGTACAATAGTAGAATGTACAAAATAGTAAATACAAATACAAAATGAGGTGTCTCTCAACTTTGTAAATATTTCTAGTGTTATCCGCTAGGTTCGCTATAAATCGCTATAATATGTTCCCATATCACAACAGTGTATATTATTTTATAGTAATTTAGTATTCCGCTGCAGTGAGCGGTGATCTGACTGTGTACACGTCGTATGCGCAGTTGCAGCGTCCGTTTATTACTTTTTTTTCGTCATATCATTATTATCGTTTTTGTTATTACTCGTTAGGTGAGTTAATAAATTTATTATGCCATCGGCGTCTTGACCGTGGCCAGAGAATAACCCTTTGGGACATTAGACGCCGCCACGCATTAGACCGACTGGACGTGTTATAATTCCACCAATTTTGCAGCACACGATTTTACGTTCAAATAATATCGCATGCAGATAGTAAGTAACGACGGGACGCCGAGATCTCGACGGTTCCCGGGTACCGGATGTCCGCCGAACCACCGACCGGCCGGCCGGACACCCTGGATCCCGTCGGCGGGTACCACGACGGCCAGTTGTTTGCGTCCATCGTGTGTGGGTGTGCGGTGAAATTTTTCACGTCCCCCCACCCACCCACGGGCCAGTGCCCTGTCGGACCATCTGTCGCGCCCGCCGCCGACTGCCCACGCACACAACTGGCCGACCCGTTGCTTTATTTTGCCTTGCCATCTAACATGTTATTCGAGTTCATTAATGTGACCGACGATTTGTGTTCGGCTCTAGTGTCCAAATGAAGAGTCTAGCTGCCATTGCGTTTCTTTTGTGTCTGGCGTCCGCGCACAAATCCGGCGACGTCAAACATAAATGGTGGAGCATTCCGGAACCTGTGGCCACTGTTGGCAAGTTATTTTACTTCAAAATTCCTCATGACTCGGTCGTCGACAACACCAGTCCCATCGACGTAAGTCCGTTTTACTTGGCCGTAGAGTGATGTATCGATTTAACTCGAACAATGTGTCTATTAACATGTCCCAAAACCATTAACAAAAAATTCATATTAGGTATAAAATATAATCAGGAACTTGTTCGTCATTAACTTTTGTTGTCCATTCTCACCAATAAGAAAGCGGTTTAAAATTATATTTAAACACTGGATATAACCTAACCTAACCCAAATGCAATTCTAATTGACGTTCAATACATATTATTCATTTTGGTACCTACTGTGAAAAAGATTTATTTCAAACAAATATTTGATGTAAACTTGTATTATGAAAAATAATAAATTACTTATTCAGGTCAGTTTCAAATAACTGTTCTGTAGAAAATTTCTACAAAAAAAAATAGTGATAAATATTCTAAACATCTTAGATATGAACAAACCATTATTTCAAATTACTTGATTATTATAATATGAATTAAATTAAAATTGATCTCAAATAATAGCAGTTTTTTTTATCTTTTTCAATAAAACAACTTTCTATTAGAGAACCGTCACATGCAACAGATTTTAATTTGTCTAGCTATCAAATATTAATTATAACCAATCAATGTTTAAATAAACAAATATTATATAAATTACCTACCAAGATTAATATTATGTGTCCTGTTTGGTCCTTTTTGTGTAGCACAAATATATTATTATACATAAAAATTATTTAAATATTTTGTGTGTTTGTTACAATATTGTTAATAGTTATAAATTATTGAATCTAGGTTATCATATGTATTTTTATGATTTTATAATGTTATAAAGCATCCGTTTACATTTAACAGACTTACAAAATTATTATTTATTTAAATGTTGATAACATATGACACCAAATAATTGTTGATTCATTGTTTTAAAAATTTATTCTGAAATAATTATGCTTTATCATTTAATATAAATAATTTATTTATTTATATATGCGTACAATCTGTATGAAAGAACACATAACAAATTTAATTTAATATTAATATGATGAATTATTTTATGACTTCTATATCAAACTAATTTCAACATACTATTTAAAGATATATTTTTAGGATTTTAAGCATTCAAGTGGTTATGATTAATTGTTGCCACATTTGAACTTCTTAAATATCAATCAATATAAAAAATGACATACCATAGTAACATTTTAATAATAGAAGTCTAGGAAGAAATGTATTTAGATTAACCAGAAATAGAACTAACCAATATTGTTAATAAATTATAATATGTACTAAATTGTACCTATTAAATATGAATTTATTATTCTAGTTAAGTCATATATTTTTTATTAAAAGTGATAGAACTACTTACTTAGTTACAAAAAATTATCTTTTTAGATTTTGTGTGAAGCAAATGAATGTATTGTTTTTTCTGTCATCAACAATAGGGGTAGTACAAATTCTCCGATTTTCAATATCATCATCTTTTCTGATAGAATAGTGAAAGTAGTTGGCTCATTGAAGAGGTCAAAATTGAAAATGTCCAGGAATTTGTACTTTTTGGTCATCCCAACTACCACGAGTCTCAATTCTGTTATTTCGACTACTATCCGCAATACTGCAATTATAATATAAATAGCTATAATATTTACAATCATTATCACTATCTAAATATAGTCAAATATTCAAAAGTTAATCACAGCAGTGGAGAGTTATTTTAGTATAAGAAATAAAAAAATTATCACAGTTAAAATAATAATTTAAAATAAATCCAAAATTCTATTTTTGGCAACCAATTTTCGGAAAAAAATTTTAATTTGTTATCGAATGGATCTTCTTTGATGTTTTGTCTCCAGATAAAGTCCACCAGATAGGACTACAAATGATGGTCCCTGGTTTCCCTATGCTTTTTATTTCTCCATTTAGCGGAGCCCCAAAGACGTTCAATACACTGAGTATGGACCTCAGTAACTGGGTCAACAAAGTTATGAGTATGATTGACTGTACTGTGTGTGTATCAGGCTCTGGTTAGTTTGTGTGTATCATATCCACTCCAAAAGTCTGAATAGTGAATATATGGTTGTACCAACCTTTATATTTCGTTTTATTGCAGTTAAAAGACATCGACAGGGTAGTCGAGATAACAGAATTGAGACTCGTGGTAGTTGGGATGACCAAAAAGTACCCAGTGATTTTTGAAAGCTTCGGGAAAATCAAAATCAAATTAAAATTTTTAACAAAATTGATTTTATTTTGTTAGTGTTACTCAAAAATTAAAAACTGTAGGCACTTGAAATTGTCACCAAATAATTATATTAAAATTGTCCATGTATGGTAAAAGTTTCAAAATATTTTGACTTTTTTTGAGCTATTTATTATAGCTGTGAGAAATTAGAATTTTGTAAATTTTTCAAAATTATTGTTGGTCAAAGCTTTCCTACTTAGTACAAAAGCTTGATGAAAAATGTAGTGCCTTTGTCCCCATAAGTTGCTTTAATAGCAGTTTAAAATATTAAAGGTACATAGCCACGATTATTTTTTATATGCATAAATTCAAATTTTAGTTTTTGGGTCAAGATGGTGGTGGTCTTCCAAGTTGGTTAGTTCAAGGTAAGGATGAGCTTGAAGGAATACCTGGACCTGAAGATGTTCGTGATCACTTGTTGGTAAGAGCAGGAGATAAAAGTCGTCGGATGGTTTCTGATGTTGCTTCTATCAGAGTTGCGCCCTTGAAATGGAAAAATGTTCGAAATAATGTTAGTATGATATTATACATTTTACCATAAGTAAATTATAAATTTACACTTGACCATTTTTACAGAAACGATGTAAAAATTCTGAAGATTCTATTCTGCTATGCCTTGTTATTGGTATGAATTTTAAGAGTATACAACCTTTGCAAAGGCTTATTGCACTGAAAAATTTGGCTGGATTTTTAAGTCTTCCTCAAGTAAGAATAACTTTGTTCAAGTGTTTAATAGTTACTAATACAATTTTCTTAGGATGCTGTGTTATTAGTGCCTCAAGAAAGTGTATCTTCTTGGTTAATTGACTATTTAGTAACATCTGAACGCCAATCACATAAAAAACATCAATTCAATGATACATCGTTTGTCCTTTGGGAGGTAAGAAATTATGTTACTCAGTTTTATGTTACAGCATAATTAACAAAATGTACTAAAAATAACACTGATGACTTTAAGGTTGGTTGTGGAGGTGATATTTTGCAAGAACATATTGACCATGTACGGCAAATGCAAAGTAATACAGTTGATGGAACATTGTCTGAAGTATTGCAGTTACCTGTTACTAGTTGGAGACTGGTAAATTCATTAAACCCTTTACGAGGCCGTCGTCAGGTAATATACATTACTATTTGAATGGTATTGAGATTTGAGATTATAATTTGTATATGATTATAATTATTTAGGTGATGATGACCGGCGCGAAACAAGACACAAATCCTAAAAATACTGCCGAAGTCGATTACAATGATGATAGTTTGACCAGAAATCTTAATAATCCATCTAATGATAATAATGATGATGATGAAGATGAAGAAATTATTCCTGATACTAGACAAACTATTATTGAACCATCTCCAGTTTACATACCCCATCAATATGACACCGATCATTATCATAGACATCACCGTAGAGATGAATCTGTACTGAATGTCCCAAAAGACATTATTAACTCTACGCCTGTTCAAGTAAATAATTCTAATATACTTGCTTTTTACTGGATTTAAATTAATTTTTTTTTACATTCATTGAATTGTAGAATATGAAATTATCACCAACTCTTGATTTAAGTGGAGCCATTGGATCTTTTGAGAACATTCAGCCTACACCTTCATTCTACGAACAAAAGTCTTCCACTCCTACTACCCAAGAATCTGTATGTTATATTATATTCAATTGTTTTATACATTATTGTCAAATTATCTTAAAAATTAATTTTAATTACAGGAGTCTGTAGGTATGGGTGATTCGTATGATGTAACAACCATACCAGATGATATATCTACTGAAACTCCTAACCTAGTGACGGACAAGATAAAAGATCTAATTAATGAAAATTCCATTAGTACTTCAACTACTACAACAATATCAAATAGGGAAAATCCTAACACATCACCAATAATTAAACATAAGTTACCAAAACTTGCTATTACGGCTGGAAAACCATTTAAGTAAGAAGTTTTGTACACAATATCTTATCATCTATTTTGAATCTTAATTATGATGTCAGGTATCCGATTCCCAACAATATATTCTATGATACTGAAGATGGAGATGCAAAACACTTAAAATTGGCGCTGTTGAACACCGATCCATCCCTATTATCATGGGTTGAGTTTGATGCTGAAAAACAAATCTTACTTGCTTTGTATGTTGCTAAAAATATTTGACATTTTAAATACTTATTTTTTTATACTTGAACAAATTTTTTAGACCTTTGGAGGATCATGTATCAAAATGGGAAGTAGTAATTGAAGCAAAAGATTCTGGGAATCTTACCGTTAACAATACATTAGAACTGGTAGTCCAACAGCTACCTCACTTACGTGCCATTAATCATCAGTTAACACTGCAAATGCGCTTAAAACAAGACTCATTGGCATGGACTCATCCAGTTAATTGGAGCTTGGATATCATTGATAGAATTAGTACAATTTACTCTACTGATGTCAAAGATATCACTGTCTTAGACTGGCCAAGAGTCTCTATTTTAGCAGCCAATAAGGATAAACATAGCTTTCAGTTTACGTGGACCAATGATACATTACCACGTAACACCTGTCCTAATGAACAAATAACTCAAATTTTAGGAGTATGTTTGTTATAATTATTTTTTCAATTGTTTCTATTTTATTTAAATTACTTATTTATTGTAGATTTTAAAACCGGAAAAAGGTAGTAAAATGAAATCTGGAAAATATTTTGGTTCTTCAGTTGTTTTGGAAGATGTTAGCTGGCAAGGATTAGGTAATTGTGCTTCAACGTCATTTGTTTCCAGTCAAAATTATCAGCCTGTGTTGCGAAATCCAGTTGATCTTATTAATGCCACTTATGGACAGTTATTATCTTATGTTGTGCCAGAGGTAAATAATTTCTTTCTTAAAAGTATTTGCATTGAATATTCATATTTTATTTGTAAAATTATTAAATTTTAATTTTTAGGATACATTTTATGATCCCGAAGACGGTTCTTCTCGTAGATTGAAATTGTCATTAATGACTATTGATCGTACACAGGTTCCAGCAAACAGCTGGTTACAATTTGACACTAAGAACCAAGAGTTCTATGGAATTCCATTGTGGGGCGATAAAAGCTTTTCTGAGTACCAACTTGTAAGTTTAATTTAATTTTGAGTTGTGAGACCAATTTTACTAATCCTTTAAGTTGAATTTTGTACATTTGTTAGTTGTTTTAAGTTAAAAATATTATATTTGTTTTGTGATTTAGATTTGTACCGATAGAGAAGGTAGATCAAATCATGATAGTTTAGTAGTATCTATACGCAATACAACTAAGCCTTTGCCATCAGCTGAATTTGATATGATATTCAAAACTCCAGAATTCAAAGAATTCAATAATTCAGCTAAACTTAAAAAAATGTTTGTTGAGCGTGTAGCTAATCTTTTTAGAGATAAAAATACTGCCAATATTGTCGTTCTTGGAGTCAGCTCAGTAAATGGTATGACAATGGTGACATGGTACAATAAAACATTAGAAATTGATCGGTGTGATGAAGAAAAAGTTCTACAATTGAGAAAAGTACGTTATTTTTGCTATAGTGTGTGGAGTAAATCCTTTAAATCTGTTACAATTTAAAATAACATCTCTAGAAATTTAATAACCAATAGTAATTAGTAATAAATAAATAAAGATATTATGCTTACATATTGCTGTAACAGGAAAACCACTTCACGCAAGAGACCTTCTCCTGGAATCCTCGTGCACTGAGGTCCGAGAGTTAGGTGTCCTATGTGTTTTAGCATACCTATAAGTAGTGAGTTGATTTGACAACTATGCTGATCTATGTCTTTGTGCTTACGTGTGCTAGTGGTAATGACCCAATTGAGGTTGTTTATTAATTATTGTACTATTGTAGTATGCTAAATTGCAGTATGATGTTATTGATATTACAACACTTAAATTCATAGCAACTAATCATATCTTGGACATTGCTAAAAATTATATATTTTTTATTTTAACGTGCCAATCATAGTGTTTAAAATAATATAATTTAATTTATTTTCATGTTTAGATCTTATTGAATGAAGATGAAAAATTATCTGAAAATGTAACAAAAAATATGAAACCATCATTTAATGTAGTTGGAGCACATGTTACGCCTTCTGGGATGTGTGAAGGTGGATTTACTGAAGTTCGACCACCAAAAACACCCAACAATGTTACACCCCGCGATGACAATATTTTGCTTTTATTCGACAAATCAGAACAGTATTTTTCCACATTTATTATTCCAGCAATCATAATTTTAGCTATGATGCTATTTGCTGGATTATTGGCTTGTCTATTGTATCGCCGAAGACCATCATCAAAGTTAAGAATTGGTGATGATGAAAGACAAAGTTTCCGAAGTCGTGGTATTCCAGTTATTTTCCAAGTAAGAATTACCCTCATAATTTTCTTACATTATGTTGTGTATAATAATGTGTGATTAACTATAAATAAATTTGTTGTTAATTAACAAAAATGTACTTTAATCATTTTTAATGAAAAAATCATATATAAATATATAGTATTAATCCGAGCCTGCTTAGATGAATAATTTGCTTTTTATTCAGTTTATTTTAAAGAAGCTGAAAAATTAATTTTTTGAAATGACACACATTTTTATTTTTAGTGATTTAATAATAAAAAAAACCGAAGATAATTAACGTATTCTGTGATATTTGACAATCTTTTTTTTATGCAATAGGATGAGTTGGATGAAAGACTTGAGCCTACAAATAAAACACCAATAATCATGAGAGAAGAAAAGCCGCCTTTACCACCACCTGAATATCAAAGATCACCTCCAATGGCCACCACAGCTTTACTAGCCGATACAGAAGATTCGCCATATCAGCCTCCACCACCACCTTTCTCAAATGTTGGCTCCAACCATAGGTCAAAACCGTCATCAACTCCATCATATCGCAAACCCCCACCTTACGTTCCTCCTTAACAAGTCTGATTCTAAATAAGTTTTTAAATTGGTCTTATACATCAATTTGACTGATCAATTCCTTTTAGTCATTAATTAAAAACTTTTTAATCAAGTTATTATTATCATTATTATTTAAATATTATTAACAAACAAAAATAGTGTTCACAATAACATTATTTATTATTATTATTTTACAATCTATTATTATTTTGAATGCCTTTTAGCAATAACAATTATTATTTCTATAGTAATCAGTATATATTTTCTATAATTGTGAGTACTTTTATAAAATGATTTTTTCAGGTGTTAGACTTTAGTGTAATATGTTATTATGTGAAGTAACTAGTAAACATTTATTATTTATTTTACCGTTCATAATTTCTCCAAGCCCTCGCTTATTGTTCTATGTATAGACGTAACTTTGTGTAGTAATTATTCATAAATAATTAAAATTATACAACTTAATGTACTACATAGTTAATGTATTATTTTTTTTTTACATATTTGCAATGTTTTTTTATTTTTATTTTTTTTCCAATTTATTGATATTATTACTATAAAGACAAACGACATAATTGTTCTGCCTCTTTTATCATATTTTGTAAATATTAGTTTAATCTGTGGTTTAATATTATTATAATAAATTGACAGGTTTAATAATAAGAAATATAATAAAAATTAAATTATAACAATTTTGTTTCGTTTTGAGATTTGTTTTTACTAAACCATCACCGAAGTAATAATGTATATAAATATTATACTCTATGGGCTAGACTTATTTATTTTTTGTTATTCGACTAACATAATATAAACAATATAGTATTGAAAAAAAAATTGTTTTTACCTAATTTTACTTCTAAGTAAATTATTAGATAGTGGTTTTGGTGAGTGTAAATGTGTATTGTTGTACTTAAAACAATTATTTTTGTGCAGAAGTCTGAGGATTTTACATCATCATGTTTAGTTAACAAAACTTTATATTTTTTTTTCTGTATCTGTTAGAGAATATTGTAATAAATAATATTAGTTATCATTATTGTATTGTATTGTAAATTTAAAATTATAAGCATAAAGCATTATCAATGGTGATACAAATAAATAAGATAATTTTCTTTTACATGTTATTTTGATTAATTGATAAAAACTATTTGTTGTTTTGGCATTTCAGCTGCCTTACCTTGCCCCATCCTTCCACCGTAATAAAAAAAAAATGGTTAGCATAAACTGATGACGTGGACACAGCTAATTTTCTGTTGTACAGTATCGCATTATATTGTCTATAAGTATATAACATTTTTATTCATTTTGCTCATTAGTCATAACTCATAACTACTGATTGTTATAAAACTACACGGGAGCAATTTGGGTTAAATTTATGTTAAACGAAATGGCCGACAGGGGGGGGGCTAATAATTTGGAAAAAAAAAGGAAATATTACATGTTACTATGTATAAATCTAAGAAGTAACTGCCTTTGTTTAGACTGTTTAGAGAATCTGCATCTGTTCTGTGGCCTCAATAGGCAATACCTTGTTTCCCCAAAAACAAAATTGTGTCGAAAAGAGTATCAATGTAGGTAAACTCAATGGGGGCTGGGGCCACTCTACAGTATACATATTATTTCAGCTGAAAAATATGTTTTACCAAACAGTAAGGGATTGAAAAATGGATCTGCAATGAAATATTTTAATTGGAACAGATGTAAAATGATGTTCATTTAATTACAATTAGTAGTTGACTTAAAACTCATGTTTTTAATACTTTAAACAATAATTAGTAACAGCAGGTATCTGCCTAAACATTGTAAAAATATACAATAATTATTCATAAAATGAATTCACAAAAAAATTAAGTAATACATTAGTAATTAATAATTAATCTATAATTCTGAATATATGTTATGATGAAGACTTTTTGTGTTTATATTTTTTATGCTTGTTGTGATTAGATTTATGTTTTCTGTGTGGTGATTTGGAATGTTTGCTTTTCTTCGTTTTATGGTGTCTAGATCGAAGATCACTGTAAATGTCTTCTTTAATTATTTTTTCACGGTGATTGGATTGGTCTACACTGTCATTCATTTTAGTCTTACCCTCGTGATATTCTTTATACTGTTTGATATTAATCACATTACAATTTTTATCATAGTCACTTTTGGTAACCAAATTAAATAAATTTTCGCTTACATTTTCCAATTCACCAGTGCGTGAAACTTTCACAATTACTCTTGAGGATAATTCATCAAATCCACAAACTTGTCCATACTGGCCATTCAATTTACCCATTGTAAATTGTACAAAAGATCCTTGTTTGAGTTTTAGTTCTTCTTCGGAACTCTGTGTTTTCTGTACAGATTTAATTAATTTATCAGCACCTAAACCCATTCCTTTGGATCTAATCTCTGGCAGACTAGCAGCAATTATTTGAGAGTTCTTACCAACACCTTTAGTAGGTTTCCAACCCATACCTCGAAGCATAGCTAATCCAAATTTATCAATAGGTATATTTTCATAGTCTTCAGCCGTCGACATCTCCATCCCTTCTTGAGGATCGATTATCAATGGTACTTCAACTATTTTTGAATCTTCTTCTTCTTCTTCTTCACCTTCTTCTCTTTTTTTACAACCCTTCAATATCGCCTGTACAGCCATTTCTTCCAGTGTTGAAGCTCCATTTTCTTGCGGTTTGTTTGGTATTGAGCTTACAACATCCTTTGTTGGTAGTCGCTGTTTAACTGACTTTGGCATAAGTATAACCAATTCATGATCAACTTTTTCCACTTCTCCAGCAACTTTGATTGATTTCTCTTCGACGCATTCAATAAACTGAACTGCGTTCTCTGTTTTTGGAAGTACAGGAATTACCTTAGGTTTCGATATTTGTTTAAACGAAAAAGATATTTTTTTTGTGTCTTCTTCCATTATAACTAATTTTTATTACGTGCGCACTAAACACCGCAAAATTAACAGTCGACAGTTAACGAGCAACACCACGATTTGCTTATGAGTTATGGGTACTTTAACGAAATAAGTAATAACGAAGACGATTGACGAACTTAAACGTTAAATCACTGAAAGCATTTAACAGTAAACAAAAGATAACTGCAATAAGTGATAACACAGAACGACGGCTGTACATAGATTACATTATCATGAAGACTATAAAAAATAAAATAAAATGACTAACTAGAATTTACTCTTATAGTAACTGTGGATGGGGTATAGTATTGTTATAACAATTTTAATTTTATTAAAAAATAAAACGTTGTTAAATCGTTAATATCATATTGAAAATATATCCCTTCTTTTTACAGCCTGGATGTGGAGAACAAAATCGATTTTGTTTCTTTTTAAGAAACTCAAAAACGAATATTCGTATTTCGTAGATTTTGAAACTTTCACAAAATGTTTATAGGTATGACCCGTTTTCATTCAAAAAGAATTTGATTCTTTTTGTCCATATTTGTTCAGTTGATCAAACTGAAAATGTAATACAAGGTTCCTCAAAACGTTTTATTAGTTAAATTTAAACAAAAAGTTGAGCGGAAATCCACAATAACTTTTTATGATCGTCAAAATCACTAATATTTACAAATAACTGCTGTCAGAAATTATTAATTTTATACATTAAGATTTGAAAATGACAAGATTCCTCATCAATTGTTT
>PVMI01076541.1:1933-18685 GCA_008528875.1 Aulacorthum solani | reverse complement strand
AGGACCCTAGGTGGCAGAATAAATATTATACCTTATTTATATTTTACATAAAACTATTATTACTAATTATTCATTTTTATAATTTATAAGACTATTATTCTGTATATAAAGTTAAATAAACACTAAAACAACTCATTAGAATTTCGATTTAGATGTAGTTATATAGGTACAACTTCTAAAAAATCATCTGCTTTGACATCCATTTAACAAAAAAAGTTTGTAGGACATGATAAAAAAAATTAGTTGAACATATTGTCTTCAATCGCACTATACAGTCGGCTTTCGGAAACTTGAACCTTTCACAATATCTTGAATATAAAATTAAATTTCAAACGCATGTTGATTACACTAAATCGGTTTTTCACATCTTGACATTTTTAATAACATGTATTATTTTCTTCTTAAACTTGAGTTACTGAGATGCGAATATATTAAATTGTAATTTACTCAATTTATAAATAAATAAATACTAGGTGTGTTTATATAATTGAAAAAAATCTAAACTTATGTAATATAATATTTATGTAGATAAAATGTTTCGTCAAAATAATATATGGTTAGTTTTTTTATAGAGGTAAAACATGACTACATTTGTAACTTTATTTTTCATGTCATAAATGATTTAAATTTAAAATCTTTAAGTTTAGTGATTCCAAGCTAAATGACTGAATTAAATGAGATAAGATTCCATAATGGAGTGACGAAACAAAGGAAAACGAAGACTTTGATTCAAGTACTCCACCATTTTAGAGAACCAGTCACACAGCTTAGCTCTTGTTCTGAAAATAAATACTCGTACTTAATAAAGACTATAAAGTATATATCGTTTTAATACATTTAAAATGCAATATAAAAAACTAAAACAAATTACTATAGAACTGATTTAAACTCAATTTTGCCACAATGCTTTATTAATTATAATTTAAAAAAAAAAACAAATAATTCATTGAAATTATGTAATTTCGCATTAATTAATTTAAATGTTTTGAATAAACGTATCGAGAAAAAGAAAGTTTTTAAATTAGTACCAAAAATAAAAGAGAAAAATAAGCTTTCTTAATATTTACCTATATACAATTATCAAATTCTTTGTTCATTATTAAACACTAAAACTATCTGCTCGTATTTATTTATTTTTTAGAATACTCAGAACAATGTCAGATTAGTAATAGATATTTAATATTTTTTATTTTTATCATTTATTATGTTCAAATTAAGACATAGTCTTTCTTATTGAAAAAAAATAATAATTTGTATTTCATATTTTATTTTCATTGTTGAACAAATGCACAAAAAACATAATTATTGTAAATTGTATGAAAACTACAATGTTTAATATTTTCTAGTACCTACTAAAATCTTAAAACTTGTACAAAATATTATACAAGTGTGTGTGAATGTATATCATTTTGTCCTAATAAAAAATACCTATTTCATCAATGTCATCAATGATTAAAATATTCAGAATAAATAATAATTTTTTTTGGTTTTTATCAATAGTTTTGTTCACTCCAATAATATTTAAAATTGTTTAATCAAATTCTATGAGTGAATACATTTTCATTAATAAAATAAAGTAGTATTCAATTACTTTTCTTTCTGATTTTATTTTTTATGTTTTCTGCTGAAAAAAAAATATGAAAATAAACAATTATTATCGATTCCCAAAACTTACGGTTTTATCTCATTTGAATATTATTTTTTTTTTTTCATACATTTCTTCTGAATGTGAAAGAATACTGCAAAATATTAATAGGTACACATACTATGTAAATCATATTATTTTATTTCTGAATAACAAGGTACTTATATTTTTAATTGGAACTTGTAATCGTGCATATAGGTATATAGTAAACTTATAAATTAAATGAGACCAATAAACAAATAAACAAATAGCTTATCGGTGCCTATATAAAGATTAAATAAATATTTTGTACACAATATATGGAGAACGAATAATAATATAATACAACAAATCAATGAGACGATTGACGAACGTACATTATTATTCAAAATTTCAAACATCAATATTTTATAGATACTAAATTTTTCATCATATAATTAATTAAACTTAAAATAAATGTACGTCAAAGGTGGTAATCACGAAAAAAACAATAAAAAAAAACTAAAATGAGACACAAAAATCATTTAAAGTTAAATTGAAAAACCATAAAACAAAATCTATTATTGAGCATTTCAAAGAAGGGTGGCGAAACTGCAGATTCGTATAGTAGGTACTTTATGCTTGATATAGATATATTGTTATAACTCATGTTTTAAAACTTCAAAGTTTAAGCTTAAATACTTTTTAAGTGTTCAAGTGATATTTGAATTTATATTTCATTGAATCGTCTTTGAAATGAAGATAAAAAAACATCAGTTTGATACCTTATAGTCCAGAAGTTTTGGGTTCAAGCTTTGTGTTTGGTTCATTGTAACTTTTATAATTATCACTATAATGACTAACTATTATTTTGTACATTATTATTAGTAATATCATAGTTATATAGTAATAAAAAAACCAATATTTTAATAATTGTGTTTATAATTTTTACTGTGTTGAAAATAATTTAAATCGTTGTTCTTTTATCGATATCGGATGAAAATTGGACAATTTTATATATTATTCGGATATACTATTCTTTAAATTATTCTAATTTTTGTATTCTAATAAAATCATTTATTTTTTAATTAACTTCACTTTTATAGATTAGAATTTTTGTTCGTTGGTTGTTTAGTAAAAAAACCACATTATTATTATTATTATTATCCATAAGACTAAAAATAAAAAGTTTGTTTCATTTGTCTCGTCTCAAGTCTATTTTATTTGAAATAAATGTTTTCTGTACTCTTATATTATTTATAAGAAAAAATATTATTACTATTTGTACAACTTTGATTTTTTTTTTTCAGAGATTTTGTAATTTGAGAGGCTGGAGCGGTGACTCGGAAAAAGTAGAGAAGACCCGATCATGTCTGCTCAAGGTTTGGGATGGCTTACAGTCTGGTGCTGACAAAGATCAGGATGGTCAGGTTAGTAAAATACTTCAATACAATTTCTAGCTAACATCACAATACAATTGAAGATATTTATAATTGTTGGAGTACGGAGTACATATTGTATTTAATAAATATAACTACAGAAAATAAATCATGTAGCCGATAATATAAAAAACTTATAATAATAAATTATTGAAAGTATTCAATATTAAATTAAAAAACTATTGATGAAACATACTAAAAATTGAAAAAGTAATTAAAATAATCTCATCATAATTTTATGGTCAAAAAAAATTTTCACTAGATTTCATTGATTACTTTTGTCTTTTACAACATAATACACGGGGAATAACTGGTACCTAATAAAAAACATTGTAATTGTATAACCTATATTTATGTTTTTTAATAATTTTAAGTTGTTTTAAAAATAATAAAACTTACTTAAAATCTGTTAATACTTTTATTATATAAGTATAATTTTACTTTCATAATAACCTTAAATGGGATAATTAGGTAGTTACATAAATATTTTCAAATTATCAAGCCATCTAAGTTAGATTTTAACTAGTTGATAAATTAGATTCATTACAATATAATATTATAATTTATTTTACTACCTATCTAAAATATTTATGAATTCTATGCCACGGTTTCATGATATTTTGCTTTAATCTGTCCGTTTTACTATAATAGATCTTTTTAAATACCTAATTGGTCAAACTAAATGTATATTGGATAAATGAGTAACTAATGTAAAATGAATTGACAAATAACTTAAATTTAATTGTTGAATAACGGAACATTATTTTAAAGCGAATTAATTTAATAATTGTAGTATGTTGTTTAATACTTTATATGATTAAATACTTTTTAAAGCAATTTTTATAATACATTATAAAATGTACACTTATTGTTTACACATTAGTACATTACTCTTCATGTATACGAATGAATAAGCAGACAAGTGCCAATACAAATATTTTATATTGTTTTGAAACTTGTCCTTAACTTATTAGTTGAGTGGTTTTTTATTTGTAATTTGTTATGAATTTGACATTTATTTCTGTTGATAAAAACAATATAGCAATACAAATGTTTTTCATTAGTTTGAAAAATATGAACAGATACAAAGGCCAAGTATCGACCATTTCAATTTCTTTCCTTTAATATGAAGTTTGTGTTATAATTTTAAATTTTTCGATTGAAAGTAATGATAAGTTATAACTTATAACTCATAATAATTGACAAACAATGATATCTATACAATATATAGCTATATATAATGCACATGGTACGATGTGATTCACCAAGCACTTTTCTCATCCCCGTGTTTCCTTTACTAATGAATTTATTCAATTTATGATTTTTTGAACTTTAAGTATACTTGTACACTATAAAACGTTGAACATCTTAAATACCTTGATTATTTCAATTCATTTAAAGATTGTTCCGTGTGTTAAAAACTATTTCTTTTTTAGTAACCCCCTATTTTACTATAAATCATTAAGCTTTTTTTAAATATTAATGATTGTTAACTGAAATTTGAAAGAGTAGTTTCAGAATTATCAAACTTTATATACCGAGAAGTCCAAAATAATAGATTTGAAGATATTGTGGTGTGATTATTGGAAAATTCAAAGTTATTATAATTTATAATAAAATTTTAAAATTTTGTATATGTCAAAATAATAATTACCAATAATAAGTATTATAAGTACTATACATCAAGATTAAATAGGTATTACATCTATTTAATATTTAGTTTTAAACCGTTACAAAGGAATATTGTTCTTATTAGTTAGGTACATAAAATTAATATCTCAGAAACTTCTTAAATACTCAGTATAAAAATATAAGTATTTGAAACTACGATCTTTAGAGTTCAAGTATACTTGAAAATTCAAAAATTCAAAATTTTAAATAATGCATTACTAAAGAAGGGTGAAAATACTTTGTCAATCATCATGTATGGTGTATCAATTAATTTTTATGCCGTTTTTAACATTTTAATTCTATATGATAATAATAATTTAATGATTTAATTTTATAGGTAATTTATTAACTAATGAATATGATTATAAAGGGTAAAATTGTATCAAATCCTAAATCAGTTATTAATATCGTTTAGATTTTAACTACTTCGTGTAAGTACATTTTACCAAAAGCACGTCAACAAAAATAAATCAATTAGAAAACACAGTGCTCCATAAACATCACAATAACTTTGATAATTTGTAGGCACGTTTTTTCATCACATGCTCACTACAATGAAAAAATAACTTTGAATTCTCAAAAAACTAAAATGTTTACTTACAATATAAAATACATACGAATAAAATGGTAATTCGTGCAAAGTTTATACTCAATGTATATTTCTCCAATACCATTTACAAAGTTGTCGATTGAATAATATGACTTTAAATATTTGATCAGTATGTGGAAATACGAGTAGGTACCTACATCAATTCCAAAATCAGAGAAGCCCAAAAATCTCATGGGAAGTAAATGGATATCGAGTTATCTTCACAATAAATCGTGTTTTCAGTTTTCCCCAGGTGCTCAATCGCAATAAACGAAAGAACAATCAGCAGTAAAAATACATATACATACAAATGCAAAATCACTCCATTTGTTTGCTCACATTCGTTTCATTGGACATAAACATAGCTTTTACATGCATCTATTTTGTTTTATTTTCTAATTTTTTTCTCCGCAAATAGGTGACACAAGATGAATGGTGCGCAATGTGGGACGAATTCTCTAAAAACCCAAGTGCACCTCAAGAATGGCAAACACACTATATGAATTTCATGTTTGATCTGGTTGACACTTCAGGTAATAATTATTTATAGTAGTTGTAGTCACTTGTAATCACAAATATTAAATTTATTAGATTTAATATTTTATTGAACCGTTGATTTGATTAATTTGTCTTGATTAATTCAGTTAAATTGTTGTTAAACATCTAAAACAAACATTGGATACTGTACCTATGTATAAATTGTGTATGTATAATATACATTGTATATAGACTAACAACTCATGTTGTTGAAGCGTGCGATTAAAACAATAAAATGATTAAATATTTGAGTATAGTAACCGACCGCTATTTGCACTTTATCCTAAAACAGAATGTTTTTTGTTTTAATTTTACTCGAGTAAATTTAAAACTGTTGACATGTTATTTTTTTTATTTATTCAAACATTTAAATTTAAGGCTAGCAATAAAATGAGAACAAACGGTTTTTCACCGTTACACCTTTTTATTCTCGGTAACCATATAATACTCTATTAAAAGTCAAGAATTGCAATCTACAACTTTTTTTCATTACATTCTAACTGTGATTTGAAAATCAAAAGTTGATTCAGTAAAATTACTGTAAAAATATATACGCAGAAACGTAACTGCCAATTAAAGAAAGTACGAAATTTAATATTTTAGAAAACATATTTCAATATTTAAGTTTGTAAAAATCAAAACGTGTAACATTTAGTATTTGTACTTAATTAAAAATAACACTAATTTAACATGGACATTTATCACCTGGTACAGTGAAGGCCTCTTCGAATTTATTAAAAAATATGTTCAAGACCTCATGTATTCCTAGTTGTACCTAAATGGAGGCACCTTTTTAATTTAGCCTACCAAGTAATGTGTGCCCGACCACACTGACCTGGTAGGTTATTCCACACTAACCTACAACATGTTGAAAATGTCAGAATTAATTTTCATACAATGATGGTGTTAAAAATATTTATTTTAAAGTTATTAAGTCACCAGTGAAAAAATATATTATTCAAGGTACCTATAGAACAAGTTTTTCCGTTGTTTCACACGTTTCTTTTGGGAGAATATATGATGTTGCTGTCATTTTGTATGCCTTTTGAACTGTGAATTATCACGTTATTTAAACTTGGAACAACAAAAATACAGAAATAATAACAATGTAAAATGTAAATTGAAACATTTGACCTTTGTTTGAGAAGGGGATGGATTTAAAAATATATAACTTTAAATATAGGGTGACAGCTGATGTAGACAGAAGAAAAATTATGTTTTACAAACATTAATTTATGAATAATATAACTTTTTGTCAAATTCGCGTTAATTTTATGCAATTCAGTAAAAAACACATAGAGTCCGTTTGGATTTTCATTTTGTTAACACAAACAAATACACTTTTAATTTATTACTATTACTCTCGTACTAAACTAAGAGTAAAAATATTTTTATTTTGCTTTTTTCACACTTATTATTGTATAGTGTATGAATTCACTAGCATATGGCTACTACGACAGCATTGCAGGTTTCTTAAAAAATATTGATAGGTTTGTTTTAATTTTCAAAATAGTTTCTAAATATACCATAAAATATGTTATGGAATAAATATAAAAAAAATAAAATTATCTTTCTGTAAAGTGCCGGTATAAAAAAAATAATTATAGCTGTGAGTTATAGAGGGAGCTGCTATACGTGATCTTTTTACACTTATTTTTTTACTAAACTGACAACCACCGTTATATTTTATTGCAATTTATTATGAACAATATAATACAATAATATACAAATTATGTACACTAGTCTCGATGTAATAAATTGTAGTTTGATTTCTATTTTTCATGTTAATAATTTTAAGGTTTATTTTTTTAAACAGTGAACCTCTAACACTCTAGCATAATTTTATATTCTAAAGCAGCATTTCTTGAAAAATAGTTTTCATATAAATATTAAATATTGTCCCAATATAATATAGTTTATTATTTATAAATTATAAGAATTTAAAGTTATGAGAGCAGGAATAGTGTATTGAAAATTGGAGGGATATTTTCTACTAACTCACCTCTCCACTAAATGTCTTTAATATACTTTAAAAGTTCATAAATAATATGCTAGGTATTGGTTTAAATATTCAATGTATTTTAAATATATACAAATTTTCAGAAAATATTTTTATTCATTGCCATATCAAAATAATAAATTTCCTGTATAACTGCTAAGTAAGTTTATATGTATGAATAAAAATAATACAAATCGACCTAGAGAATGATCATTCTAAAGTAGATTATTACAAAAGAATATTACAATAAATATTATGTAGGTACTCATTTTAGATTTTTAGGTACATTAAATATAGGTGTATTGAAATTATATGTTATACAAAAAATAAGTTAATTAAATTCGTTCAGAGCATAAATATTTTATTTTCTTTGCCGATTCTTTCTATACGAATTTAATTGAATTAATTTGTCATTAATTTCAAAACTTTTAACAACCAATGATTATTTATAAATACGGTATAAATATATATACATGGGTGCGTTCGACATGGGAGCTTTGGACGCTTTAAGAGCTAGTAAATGTTCGTATTGATGCACTGAAAAAGTTCAGACTTCAATTGTGACGTCACAGAAAATATCCCATATCCATAATAGATACTAATTAAAGTAATAATGGATTTCAGATTTTTATTTTTTACATAATACCTACACATTTCAATATGACGCTATATTTTTAACACCCATTTTAAATTACATAACTCTAAAATAATTGAATGTAACTTTGTAGAAATAATACCATATTTTTTATTGAAACAAACAATATTCTTCTTTTCGAAAACACAATGCACAATTTTTGTACACCTAAATTCAATAATCAATACATACTTGCATCTTATACAATATATCTTATCAAACAAAACCTTATGACTTCAAACGTTTGATTAGTCTGACGTCCTCCAAGTTGTCTATTAGTAGCCGAATAGCTGCTAGATTGGCATGTCGTACCAGTTCCCAGTCTTATTTCGATTCGTGTAATTTGAATATTAATACATAAGATCACAAAGATTTAGTAGAATACTTTGACTTTACACTTTTAGTTTAACAATTACACATACGAGTATAGGTTTCTATAAGACAATTTGAAAAAGATTCATTATTTCAATACAACTAACTTATAGTCGTAGTCCAGTATTATTTCTGTAATTTAAAGATATAGTTAAAATTCCCTTTTACAAAAAATAATAGTATACTGATTTTAATAACCCATATTTATTTGATATACATAGGTATGTTTAATAATAATGTAGGTACCTACTTACGTATTTTAATTATTTACTCGTTAAATGTACAATACTTCTAGCGAATACTACCCAACAACTGTTTCCTCAAAAAGCATTTTGTAATTTAAGATAAGAAGCTTTCATGAAATTTGACAAAAGGGTTTAAAATAATGTTGTATTTTTGTTCTACAGGCGACGGTTCCATCGACGAGTCAGAATTTTGCGAAGTTTGCCAAAACAACGGAGTGCCTGCTGCGGAAGCTGCGGACGCGTATAAACGATTCTCAAAGGTTAGCCTACCCTCCATTTAACGATTTAATCACTAACTTTGTAGTAAACCTTATGTTGGTCGTAATCGTACCGGAAAGTCGGATGGAAATTGATGTGACCGGAAGCTCGTATCGTACTATCTACACTGGGATGTCACAATGTTTGGATAATTTTACTTCTGGATTCCGTGCCACATTAATTCTTTACACTCTCGAACAAGAACAAAATGTATTTATGCACAGAACATTAGTCAAATAGATATACCAATTTAATTACATGGATTAAACTTTAATAGGCTACATCGTGTATAATAATAATATAATGAAATTACACTCACCTGCGTGCACAAAAATAACCATCGAAATTAAAATATTAAAACGCATTTATATGCTAGTTTTACAGAGTTTGATATTATTATACCAGTACAAAACAGTTCTATAAAATTAAAGTTGTTATTTATACACACAAATAACAAATAAAAATAAATTATAGAATGGGCACCTATATTCCTAATTAGTATTTTTTCTTTAATACATAAAGAGTAAAATACACTTATATTTTTAGCTACGATGTTTTAAATTGTATAACATATATATATATATATAGATAGACACCTATTATAAATACATCACGATTTAAATTATCATTAATCACAAAATATGTACATCGATTACTGTAACAGGTTAATCGCCCTCTTTGCAAGAAAAAAATAATATCAGTGTGTAGGTTATAGGTATTACAATATTTAAGCATGGTTTAAAAATTTAAACTTTAATCAAACGCAATACGAAATCCATTTCATACCTATATTTATTTAGGTAACACCTTTTTCTTTTTCCATCACTCATATAATAACCGATATTCATAAAACACGTCTTTGTATTTATACCACTGTACCTTAAAAGTTCAAAAGAAATATATTATTCATTAATCGTCATGCAACCACCAATCAAGTAACCAATATTATGTGACCACTATTCTGAGAGGAATTATAAGTCTGTCAAATGTTAATTAAAGCGATAGATACCTCTCATCTATACATACTGGTTTTTTTACCACCTAATTTTAATTTTAACCCTGTGGTGTTATAGCTGAAAACTTTAGTGAAGTACATATAAATACATTTATTATGTTTTCATTATTTTCATTATAATTATTATGATAATTTATTTACGTATACATATATACATGTATATATATTATATGCATACAAAGTGTCAAGTGTCTACGATCATTATTTGAAAAATATTCTTTTTACATAATTTGACGTCATTGCATAAAAATATTTCTCACAATTTTTATCGTTACCATTTTTTTGAGTTTTTCTTACTATTTTGAATCAAAATATTTTTTGGAATTTCGAACCTGTAGTTAATTAGCTTTAAAGTTATTCGAAGTTTAAATGGATAGAGTATAGTGAACAAGATACTAATCAGAAAAATATTGGTCTACAGGTCTACTACTCTGCCCATCTAAACTTTAAATACTTATAAGTTATAACTCATTAACTACTTGTTCGAAATGTAAAACAAAATAAAAACATAAAAATGATAACGATAAAAAAAATTGAAAAGCATATTATAATAATCTTTTTTCAATGGCATAAGACTACATAAAAATAATATTTTCAAAAAAAATGAAACTTTTTAAAATAATGACTCATGAGTCTAGACACTTATCTTGGTTACTTTGTGTATATATAATGTATTAAATAACCTAAAATAGTTTGTAGTTATTTTAATTTTCAACTAAAATACTGAGACATTGTCCCTACTACACATAATAATTGCGGGTATTTAAAACAATTATAACTGCGCGTGAATGTGCAATTTAACAACTAACTGCGCTTTAAAATAATATGCCAACTAATAGGTTTTTATTTTACACTGTAGTGCTCGCATATACATTATTTTTATCAGACTCCAACTTCTCCTCCTGTAAATAAACAAGTTTATTTTTTAAAAGTTCATTTCATTGCAAACAAAACAACACTTTTAATTGTAATTAAATCTCTATAACTATTAACTAATTATTAATTAAATGTGTTTTATTTTATTCTATAAACAGGGTGGAACAGTACAAGTCTCTCACGACGAATTCGCTAAATACTGGGTGGAATTTTTCTCCTCCGAAGATCAAGCTGCTTTGGGCAACTTCATTTTTGGCAAAACATCGTTCAACTAAATTACAAAAAATTCGTAACACGCGTCGTCTTTTTTGTTTTATTTTATTCTTTATATACTAATACTTCAAACTGTGGTGAAAAAAATCACATATATAAAGGATATTCAAAACGATAAATCTTCATTAGATATCATATAATATATCATATTATTCTATTTAAATAAGTAGACTTACAAGCTTAGTAATTACATTTTATCTAGTATTTAAATATACTATCTTAGTCAATTCTTCGTACGTATTTCGTTTAACTATTGTGATAAGGTAAAATATGATTTTCAATATATTATTTATAATATAATTGATGATTTTCGATATTTTATATTACAAATAATATTAAACGACAATTATTATTATTGATCTAGATTAAAAGAATATTTGCATTCTGTTCGTGACTTATTCACATAAAAATAAAATCATGTAATATCATGCGTATTCATATTTAATATTAATAATTAAAATAATAATAACTAGCATATCGTACGATGAACACATTTTTTTAAACTTTTAAGCTTATACACATTTATAAACATGTTTTTTTAACACGCAATTGGGGATTAATTATTACGTCAATAGTGAAAATTAAAAAAAAATTATGAGTACCGCAAACTTCAGGAAAGTTGACTACTTAAAGTCGGTAAAGAAACAAAAGCAATTTTATTCTAAAATGATCTCGTTGCCAAAATATAACATTATATACTATCTGAATATAGTGTATACTCAGGGTAACGATTTAATAATACATAAATCAATACAATATATTTATATAAAATCACAAATCTCATAAAATCACACGTAATTTAAATAACAATAACATTATGACATCATATACATAGTTATTATAACAAAATATCTTTACTAAACTATTGAATGGAAATATAAATAATACGATATCGAAAACAATAATAGTATAAAGCTAATATTACTTCATTATATATTATGTATGGCCTATATAGTGGCACTGTAGAAAGTTAATAATAGTATTGAATTTTGTGAAACAGTAAAATAGTAGAACATGTTTGTGCGTAATCATTATTATTATTTTTTCTTTTGTAATAATATTCTTTGTATTTCTCGGAAATGTAAGACGTTTTAAAAGGTATTGGCCGTCATTTCTGTAGTTTTTGATTCAACAAATATACATACATTAATGTAACATTTCAATCATGTGGTTTTTACTTTTTTCATATCACACATTTTCAGGTGTTTCATCGGGTTGAGGAGTAGTATTTGATGTTGTCTGCCGATCATTGGATCTAGCTACTTGTCTAGCATGTACCTCGTCCAGTCGACCAGATATCATATCACTCCGGGCATTGGTCTCACTTACCTAAAAACAATATCATACTTTATTAACCAGATGTGTTCAATTAATGATAAACAAAACTAAGCCATGTTATTAAATATTATACATATTATAATAAACCGTCACACCCGATGCCAGAATATTGATGATGAAAAAGAATTCACATATCTTATTTTATTTTCTTATTCGGCGAAGTGAAACAAATATCCATAAAACAATATATTTGAATATAATAGTGAACAATTAAATTTCAGTGAATAATTGTAACCTAACATGATTATAGCCTTATAGGTATGATGCCGTTATATACATATTTACTAACATACCTATAATTAAACCTTAATTAGAGTAGATCTTCCATGTCATATTTAATATTTTTTTCACATCTAAAATTAGGTTGGAAACATTGCACACCTAGTCATACAACGTACCTACGATGGAAAAAAATATTTTGTTTAAATAGAGGTGAGATTAATTTAAAATCTAATTCAACGTAAGAATAGATAAAATGGCAGGTACGTATATACAGCCTGCATTGCGTTTTTGAATACGCATATTAATTTATTTTATACTATTTGTTTTATTGTATATTAATTCTTTATATCCTTATTTCTTAGTAAAATATATTCTGGTAAATTTTTTTATTATGTAACACATTGTTAAGGTTTTCGATTAAAATATTTTAAAAACCAAAAATTAATGTTTATAATTTTTGTATCTTGTCTAATGTCACATTAATTTAATTTTACTTACTTGTCTGAATAATCCCAAACATTGTTCTTCCAATCTTTTTAATCTAGCAGCTCTTCGTTGTAGTCTTTCTTCCTCGTCGGGTCGTAATATAGCTGTATCTTGTTGCAGTCTTTCTTCTTCAGTTCTTACAACTGTTTCATCAGTCTGTAATACATTTTCTTCGTCTGGTTGTAAAGTTATTGGTGTTGAAGTACTGGTTCCTGGTATTTCAACTAAAACTTCCGAAGAATCTTCACTCTCCGATGTGGTTCGTCGTCCAGACCGTCCGTATTGTCTTTGTAATTCTTCTAGCCGCTCACTTATAGAGTCACTAGTTCGAGAAGTACGTACCATTTGATTGAGCAACGATCTACTCTGTTTCTCTAATCTTTTTATCCCAGTTGTTTCAGTTTCTGACTGGGGTTCGTCTATTATTTCTGTTTCTGAGGTATCCAATGATAAGGTTTTTAGCCAGTTCTCGTCATCATCGCTACAAGCACCACTATCGGCAATGGCCATCCGGCTCTCGTCGTCTTCGAACCCGCTCTCTACTGATGTGCTACATTTTCTCCGAGCAAATTCTTCTCTTAACGACTGCCAATCTTCCTGAGATTGAGTATTCTTCAATCGGGCTTGATCCCATTTCTCTCGGCAATACTCCAGCTCCTGTTTAAGTTCAGTCAGTACAGTTCTTTTATGTTGTAATTCGTACCTTAGAATTTTTTCATGAGTATGAAGTTTTCTATGTTGAGCATTAAGTTTGGCTACAGCGCTCCAGGCCTTACACAGTTCTGCGGATACAGTTGAAAGCCTTTGTTGCTGATGGTCAAGCCGAGATTCCAAATGGTTATTGAGAGTTTTCAGTCTACCGATATCTTTCACCAAAGAATTTTTTTCAAGAATAAGATCTTTAAGCTTCAAAAATGTTCTACTCACTGAAGCAACCCTAGATTCATTTGGATCGTCCGGCTTAGACTCATTTGCCGTTTTATTGTCATAATGACCCAACAATTCAACGAGTATTCTCCAAACTTTTGGTAGATTTGAAGCAATTTTTTCCCGGTTTGAAGTACATTCTACTTCTTCTGAACGCTCTAATGTGTCGCCAGCAATATCCATTAACACAGAAGCCGTTTCATTAATGTCCCCGTTGAACGTCAAGTCGGATATCAACTCTCTATTTTCCTCTAGCATCCGAGCAAATCTATCAAAGTCCGGTCCTTCGTCACCAGATAATAAAGTTGAGAATAAATTATTTACTAAAGCCATTTGTGATGCAAGACTCATCCTGTCTGCTGACGTAGTCATGTATTTTGCTTTCATTTGTTCATATTCAATTTGCTTACCTTGAACATCTGTTTCGAGTTTTGCTATAAAGTCATTCATACCTTGCTTACTGTTTAGTTCTTCTGCCAATTTCGCTTCTAGCAAAGAGTTTTTAGCTCTCTCTTTATTAATTTCCCTTTCATGGCCCATAGCTGCTGCTTCTGCCCTTTCTTCGTAGAGCCGACGTAAATTCCTGATATTGTCGATTTGCTTTTGGTACTCCACTCGCAAATCAGCTAAACATTCATCCGCGTGTGATTCCATTTCTTGCAATCGCTTTTTTAAGTCAGTCACCTATTATAGACGTAGGTATCAAAGAATGTTTAACACATTAGGGTATTCCATATAAGTAGAATGAATAAATCACCTGTGCTTCTCTGATTTTCAACATATCATTGCTGATGTTCGCTACTTGTTTTAGGGCTTTGACCTGTTGTTCTAATCCGTCTTTTTCTTTTCTCACCATTTCCAGTTCTTCTTTGTACTCCCTCAATCGATTCATCTCAGTTTTAATCGATGCAAGAGCATCATGCCGCCGTTCGCGTATACTGGCCAAATATCTGTCGAACTCATCTGGGTCTTTGGCATCAACAACAGTATTTTCAAAGGGCTCGTCAACTATATCCTAATAATAATAAAATACAACTAATATAATAATTGCATGTATGAATAGTATATATTAGTATAAATAATTACCGGTGCTGTTAAAGCTGGCATATCTGCCGGACGACTCCATATTGCGCCCATCTGAGATAATTACACTGAAATAATAAATAAATAATAACTTATGTAATGAGCATATGCAATTATTGAGTTTTGAATTTATTAGAATTTGATAGGTCATTAAGAAACCATAGTTCAAATCTATTTTTATTTTTGACCTATATAAAGCAAATGTTTATAATAGGCATCTAGTTCAACTGCACTGCAGTGTACTTACAATTAAATGTTACATCAATAAAGTAACTTATGTAAATATTGAATATAACTATGAAAACACTTTTTAAAATAATACATATATATATGTATATATATATACCTCCTAACACTCACTATGTAGATTGTTGAAGAACAATCATCAGTCTATATAGTACAATTGAACCGGAAAATACTAACGATTGAAACTAAGAATCACGTTGATTTTTTAGCTACACGATAGTGCTAGGCAATACAATATTACAGAATAACTAAGTACAACCGTTGAAGTAGGGGTATCATAATAGGTGCATTAATTAATGTAGGTATATTGTATTATTTTGTATTACCAAGCCGGAAAATTAATATTGTTGATTAATTATAATAATAATAATGGTGTAATACGATGAAACGGTGGATCTACCGTCACAGTCAATATATACAGCGGTTCCAAAACCGAACGCATCGCTAACCAAACATTGACGGTGTGCGCTTTTTCGTGAAGTGCGCGTGTTAAATTTCTTTTTGTTCTGCGATTTCTGGAGACGCAAAAAGCGCTCACTTCTCACGCGGCATGATACCGTACGGCGAACAGTACGATACACACGCACATCACGCGCAAAAGTACTGACTTCAATACCATATTATTATCATTAGGTGGGTAGGTACCTGTAAACACACCTCGACGAACACTGCAGTCGTAACAACACGTGGTTATCGATTTATCGATACGACACGGACCTACCTGTACACCCACACAGGCAGTGGTCGCGAATAAAAGAAAACGTCACGTTACCTGGTCGGGCAGCGGGATTTTCGTCCAGTCGCGTGTTCGGGCTGCTCTGTACTATAGTACGGCGTCCGGTCGTGGTGTGCGGAGTCGTATGGCGCACACGGTCTATAATTATAATGCGACGAGTGCGATATCGGCCGCGGTTAGGTACTCGACCCGTGGCCGGACGG
>PVMI01076498.1:0-10244 GCA_008528875.1 Aulacorthum solani | reverse complement strand
CCAACCCCACATGCCGAATTGGTTGCCGTTTGAAAAAGGTATTAAGTTGAGCCGAATTGGTTCCCGTTTAATTACGTATATTTTCCTTCTCAATTTTATAAGCTGAGGAATGTCAACTTTAAAGTTAAAAATGGTTGTAATTGCGTTTTTTCGGGTGTTAAAAAAATATGATATAATATTTACAATTTTAAATCGTTGATTTAGAAGTCGACCCGTCATCACTTAAGTATACAAAATAAAAATAATACCTATAATATAATTTGAAATCGTTGATTTGCAAATTTGAAGCAATCTTTCTTCAAATAATCAATTCTTGTAAGGTTCTTATTAATGTACTCAGTCGTACAGTTTTCCAAGTATTGGTTATTTCTTTCCTGTTTGCTGGCAAGTTTCTTTGCATAATTAATTCAAAATTTAATAATATGACGCCAATACAATAATTTGTTGTCATATATTTGTATATACTATGGATGGTTGGTACATTTATATTTTATACCAATCATACATACATAGATGTGATTTACTATACCAAATTAATGCTTAAAAATTAAAATTGTAACTATTTAACATGAACACAAACGGGAATCAATTCGGTTCCTCCCGTTAATACTTTGCCTGCACTTTGTCCCGCCTATGATACCATTACTATTCTAATTTTTAATAATGGTAGGTATAAACTTATATTATATTATAATTTATTGATAGACACTTATTTACAGTCTATTTTTATTATTTCAATTTTCATAAGGATTATTATAATATTACTAATATTATATCCATCATGGACTATGATGAATAGTACCTTATAAGTAATAATTAATTAAATATAATTTAAAAATGAAGGCAGGTTTGATAGTATTTAAATAGGTATAAATGTATAATGTTTGGTTTTGAATTTTGATTGTTACAACAGTAAATGTCAAAACATTATAGTTTTAGGTACTTACTTTAGTTCAAGTATTTAGGTTCCATGTACACATATTTATCCATGATCAAATTTAGTATAAATTACACTTGTTATTAAAAATGTGCAGGTTTTTTTTGATGGGGGGATATGGTTTTTTTTACTATTTTTAGACCACGTCATATAGCGGTAAATATACTTTCATTGCTTTATTATTTTTATGACAAAATAACCCAATGAAGGGATATAAAAACCTACATTTCCCCACGAGCACGCTATTGAATGATTATGATTTGTTTAATGTATACATTTTTTTTTATTGATCTCAAAACATAAAAATGCTGGCGTCTATTAGTTATAACTTATAATAAAGTAACTTACAGTAATTTACAAATATACTTACAAGAATTGTATATAATATACAATATACTACATAAAATGTAGTTCATTTGAAATGGTTGAGATTTGTGCATAGTGAAAATTCAGTTGGTTATAACTGTTATAAATATGATGTAGCTGTAGACGATTTTAAGTACATGAACGTCAACGATAAAAATTTAGTATGGGAATCCATTAACATTCTCAAATAATATAATGAACAATACCAATTGTCCTTGGCCAATAAAAGAGACCTTATGAACCTCATCAAAAATGGAGTTATCCCTGATGTAACTACTTCTCCTTCTTCGATAATTTACCCTCAGCTAGCTAATGGAATTAGAGACCAATATCTTTATGGAATTTAGACGACAAACAAGAAACTTTGGACGAACATTAAAGTTATTTATGAATTTTTAATTAATTTTAATTTTTTAATTCTTTCACTAAAATATTAGAATTAATTTTTAACTTATTTGTGTTCAGTTATTTTTTTATTGTAATTTCGAAGAACAATAAAAAAATAATTTTGATATTTTAATTTTTTAATTTTCAGTTTTATAATATGTCCATGTTGAAGCTGTATCTTTTGTGCACAGATGTCCTATGTCTGACTTAATATTTTATTTTATTGATTTTGATAGTAAAATTAGCTAAAACTGTCCGTTTTAATTCAAATATTTCATAATTAATATTTTATTCTGGACAGTAATTATAAAAAAAGGAATATTTGTTTAAGTTTTAAAGCTATGCAGGCAACAAAACTTCTTTGGTGATATGCCAAAAATGAGGAAAATGGACATGGAACATGTATGCTCTTAGGTGTCGAAATAAGTAAATTGCATAAGGTGATAAAGTCACATTATTCATAAAGCTAATTCTAAGTAACTAAGAGCTAGTGATATGCCTTACATCTTTTTTTTTTTAGTTATATAGGTTTGCTAATTTTAATAAGGCTATCATTTGGTGCTGTCCTCGATTTCTAGTCCCAGTGCAGTGTCAAAAGCCGAATCATTTCCGGTATTTTGTCTATTTCGCTCGTATTTGAGGCATTCGATTGCAGTGGCGGCGTGAACTAATTTTATCAATGACGCAGTAAACAATTTTCAACACCCACCCACCCACGCTTTATATCAACACCAAAATATTAAAAAAAGATAAGATACTAAAAGTATATTTTATAGTTAATCGATGATTTTAAAACAAGTTCCTAACTTCTACTCAACTACAGACGTCAACTTTCAACACCCACCCATCCATCCTACATATTTTTCGTGACGCAACTGCGTCAAATTAACCCCGTTCACACAGCCTGCACTATTCGTTTGTAATATGTTTCACATTCAGTTTAACACTACAGACTTCACACGTGGGAGCTTCTTTTTTTGCCATTAGGTACTTGTGTATAAGTCATGTTCATCCAATTTTCATTCTACTCAGTATCGATTCTTCTTTCCTTCTAAGAGACCTGTTTATCCCCTTGTTGGTATAGTTTTTTAACGATGTTTAGTTTGGTGGTTTGTTGGCTTGTTGGTTCCATAGACTAAGTAATTTATTGTTGGCCATCTCAATTTATATTATTTATTGGCTAGGTCATAGGTACTTTTATAATACTTATATATAATACCTAAATAAATGTGTATACTATGTATTTCTAAGTACCTAATTACTAAAAGCAATTTATATTTTTTTCACTCGAGGTTTTCTACTGTGTACTTTAATTTAGTATTTAAATGTATTTATAGCTAAAAACTTTTTACACACTTGGATACTCCTTACCGGTGTACTACTGTACTACAATTGTAAATAATACACATTTACAATACTATGCGGTCGTGGTCGATCGTCGATGGTGCCGAGTGTTTTGTATGCTCATTATTAGCATTATAGAATATATTAATAAGCAATATAAAATAATAAAATGTTTGCTATGTGTTTAGGGGTGTTCAGCAAACCTTGCCCCCTCCTTGGCCTCGCATATGTGTATATTTCCCTGAAATAGTATATTGACCTCGTCTAGTACTTCTGACCTTATGGGGTCATCGGTTAAACCTCAAAAAAGTACTATATTATTTGGTAATCGGTCTAAAAGTCCTAGAACCAAAACTCCATTTTGAAAAAAGTTGGACAAAGAGTCTGAATTCATTTTTTTACTGTCTGACAAAAAGTCCATAAATATTCTATTCAATTTTAATTTATAATTATATTACATGACGTTTCCCTCGTGCCCACTTCGTGGATTTTAGCAGTTCTGGACTTTTCCCCCCTAAATGAATCAATTTATACATATTTGTACAGATAATAAATTATAATAGGTTGGAAAATAGGGTTTTTGGTTTTATCAAACCGAATAATGGATAAAATGGGCTAAAGTCTGAACTGCACGATCCACAGAAGTGGAGGTGTAACATGAAATAACACACTATCATAAAAAATATTATATTATACATATGTACCTACGTAATACGTTTTCCTGAAAACTAGTAATAACTAATAAGTCACAACAACGAGATGTTTATTTCCGGAAAAACTAAATAAAGGATTTAACTTTTATTTTTATTTTTTATTTTATAAACGTTAGGTTTATTCACTCTGAACAGTCATATTTATTCAACAAAAATGTAAAATATGGATATCACCGTTCTAAAACCGCTTCGAATGTGAGGTTGCCAAGTTATACTTAAACGTCCTAAACATAAAACATTATAATATTTTGCGCAGACGTGCAGTGCAATATGCCAATAGGTAGGTAACTGCAATTATACGTCGCGTGTATATAGTGATGGTAAATTCATAAAATATGTGCTCCCCAATAGTAAATCTCGATGTGTAGGTATGCATTCCACAAGTGTCCAGTACCTGCTATTTTATAATATTATGTCCAAGGTCGTTTCATGTCGTTTTGGCAGTGGGTACCTACGAATGTTCAATACAACGTGCACTTTTAAGTTGTACATAACATGGCGTAATTGCATTATTCGGTAGGTACCTAACGTGGACATAAAACCGTACCCACGTATGCCTACATAATAGATAGGTAACTAAGATATCTTAGTTCATGGCAGGTACGAAACGATGTATTATGACGTGTACGTGTGTGTACGCACGTATGTGAGAATTCTGGTAAAAATAATCCGTACATGGAATTTTCTCTCAAGGTGGGTAAGTGGGACCTGGTAGGGACAAGTCACCGTCACTGGACAGGTATTTGATAGTCGAGTATAGTAGGTAGGTGTGTAATTATTATGACAAACGGTAAATCTCGCAATATCTGCCGTGCGAACAAAACGACAAAACGTCGGCACTGAATCCTTCGCTTATCAATTTATCGTATGGGCCTTATCACGATACGCTTTTAAAAAAAAAGTTGCAGTGGTGTACAACTGTGTTTTGATTTTTGGATCGGTAAGATCGAAATAAATCGCATACCGTTTTCGCCGCGGTAGCCCGGGCCGGGGAAGAGCCCGATGTTGGACGTCGACGAATTTTTCACCGCTCGTGTACACCGCACGGTGGCCTGAAATAATGGCGCTGTATGACAGCAAACATTGGCTTCTCTCCCACATCAGAAACTCGTTCATATCGTCCGATGACACAGGTAATCGTTACATTACAGATAAAATTATTATTATTTCTAAAATCGAAGCGTGTAGCGGGGCCGCCGGCGAATCGATTTATTGCAAGATTACCGTTCTAGGCAGTTGTTATTGTTGTATCGTACTATAGTAATAATAATAGTAATAATAATAATTATTATTATTATTATTATTGTCATTATCATATTATTATTATAGCATGTGCAGCCAGGTGATAGTTGGTAGGTGGGTAGGTAGAAATGGGTAAGTTAATGTGCCAACGACCGCGATGAAAACAAACATACGGACTCTAGGTATGGGACGTATTAAACGCGATTATGTTCACGGAGCAAGACCATTCGAACAGGTAACACTGTCTACTATCAAGGTGTCCAAGGGTGGGGCATGGTTATCTGGAGAAAATTTTTTTTCAACGAAAGTTTTTTTTTCTAGCGTTTAAAATAAAAAAAAAAAAAACTAGGTAATTGCCTAGAAATAAATTCCTCGCCGCGTTCCGTATTCCATTTTTTACGCCATATTTTTTTTTTAATACACTTTTTTCCGGTAATTATTCGACTGAACCACAGTTTATTATTCCACTACTGTTGGCTGTTTATGTTATTATTATTTCGTACGATTCAATGATCGTTGTCGTCGTCGTCTACCCAAACACAAATCGTACATAATATTATACTTAAAATCTGGACCGCCCAGGTACAGAATCCAATCAGTGCAAGTAAACAACAATCAGTGATCTATGTATAGTCCGATGTAACGTTTTAATGTCATTTTTTTTTTAATCTTATCTCGTGAATTGTTTTCCAACTTTCATCATTACAAGTGCTATTATAAAGCAATGGTTTTAACTTAATCGTTTTTTTTTCAGTATTTTCTTATTAATAATACTTGCATAAAATTTAACTCGGTATACCTGCCTACTGTTAATACCAGCCCAATATATAATTTCGGGCTTAAAAACTGTATCCGAGAAGAAATCATGGTCATTATCAATGATCTCGATTACCAGCCATTCCAATCACTAGTCAATGTCGACAGTATTCCATTCCTTATCCCGGAATGCACAATTACAAAGAAGCAGCCAAACAAGACATTCAGTGAAATCCAACATCTCATCACCAATGGACGACACAAGGAAGTTAAAAAACTATTACGCAGCCACCATTGGCCTGCCGATAACATGATTCGCTCTCAACTATGGTCGGCACTGTGTAAACAGCACAACAACAATAATATGACTGAAGGTTTCTACTGGGATCTAGTCGTCCAATTATTTGGTACTAAAGAATTACCAGATAAAACTAGTATATTGCCACCTTTTGTTGATTCCAAACATAGACATATTTATCATTTAACTGCTGTCGGTAAAGAAGTTGCTGACCGAGTAGTATGTGTACTTGGGTTTGCATGTCCTGACATAACTTATAGTCCAGCAATTTATTCCTTAGTCTCATTATTTTTACATTTCATGCCTGAAGAAGAATGTTATAATAGTTTAACTAGTCTTGTGTCTTCAAAACGACTAGTTTTTATGACTCAAACAAAATCATTATATGAAGTTACATGGAGAACTGTAATGCGAGTTACAAGAAAACATGCAAGTAGCGCTTCAATTCATTTAACAAAATTTTGTTCGGCAACCAAGATGGAACATGTATATACTGATTGGATGTGGTGGATTTTTCAAGGCCTTCCATTTCATCACATTGTAAGAGTTATGGACTGTTACTTACATGAAGGTATTAAAGTATTATATAGAATTGCCATGGCTATACTGAAACTTTTTTATAAAAATTCTAGTAAAAGAAATTCTCCTTGGGCTCAAGAAGCTCTTAATAATGGTTTAGAAGCTACTTTAATGAATTTTTGCAGACAAATGCCTGTTAGTCCTAATAAATTGTTAAAAACAGCATTTAATATTCGAGCATTAAGTGCTGCATATTTACATAGAATTTTTGTTAAGACTGAAATGTCAATGAAGTCAAAAGCCATTGTATCAAATTCCCATCAATTGATAAGGTCTCGATCGAGTGAAAACTTGCCTACCAGTCAATCCCAAGTAAATATTCAGCTCCTGTCGCATACACTTAGTACACGAGAACTTTTCACATTGTGGTCATGGTTACCAATGAGAATTACAATGTATCAACCAGTTTTATTATACACTACAGAAGAACACGGATGCAGCTTGACTACATTTTATTTTAGAGTCGAACAGCATGAACCAACATTATTAATTATTAAAACTTGTTCTGATGATGTGTTTGGTGCTTATTGCTCAACTAAATGGCTTGAGAGGAATAGAAAAGATGATAGAGGAAACAGGACAGCATATTTTGGAACGGGAGAAACATTTCTATTTAGCTTGTTCCCCGAAAGATCAAAATATCCATGGGTTGGTATGGAAAATGATAATGTTTGTCATTCAAATGAACTTTTTATGGCTGCTGATTCTAAAATGATAACTATTGGTGGTGGTGATGGTCAAGCAATTTGGATGGATGAAAATATAAGATTTGGAAAATCAGATAGCTGCTCAACTTTTAATAATCCACCACTTTGCCCTGGAAAAGATTTTGAAATCAAGGTGTTGGAAGTTTATGGTTTTGGAGGTGCAATGCTATGAAGAGTTGGTGACCATGATTGTATACTTAAAATTATTCTATTCAAGGTTTCTTTATGTTTATATTTTAGTAATTACACTTTTTCTATATATTTGGATGTTTTTTTATACAATATTAATTATAGGGATTAGCGAGGTGGTTATGGGTGGAGAAAATATACTTCAAACAATATCCACATCAAAATATGACACTTATCCAGGAATTGAAGATAATGAAGAAGAAGAAGAATTGGCAGAATCACTTGATATTCACACTGGTAAAATAAAAATAACATTCATCGCTCTGCTCAGAATCTAAAATAGTACCTACCTATTTTTTTTGGATTTTTTTTTGGTTTATTAATTAGTCTATGTTTTTAAAGAATTTGGAGTTCGACGTCAGCGATCTCATACATCAGTTCAGTTAGAACGTCTACAAAGAAATATGATAAAATCTGCTAATGTGCGCCATGTAAAATGGGAAATAACACCTGTTTCCCTTACAGGTATTTTAAATAGTCTTATATATATATATATATATATATATTTCATTAAATACACCTATGCAAACTATAGTGTTGATATTTATGATTAAAAATTAATATTAAATAATTAGAAAAATTAAGGTATAAATACAAATTAATTAGTACTCAAATGTGGAAATTTCTACAGCTTTATTTGTATTAATTTCAAATAAATTATTTAATCTTTTTTCTTACTTATATATTTTACATATTACTAATGAATAATTATAATGATTTTTAAACATATAGATGAAGAAAAAGCTGAATTATTTCCTAAAAAAGACATCAGTCACCAAAAAAAGAATTATGTTTCTGAATTATCTAAGTTATTGAAAGCTTGCCCATACCTACCAATGAATCCATTTCGAGAATATTCTAAATATGATGGAAATGTAAATATGCATTTATTTAACAATTAACATTTTTTTTTTTATAAAATAATGTATTGTATTTAATATTGAAAATGTCTTTAGGCCCAGCTAGGTGAAGCCACTCGGAAGTATGGCATATTTATAACTATGCTGAATTTAGAACGTCGTAACTATCCTATGCAAGTATCAATTATAGCCACAGCAAAAGTTCATGATCTAATTGGATTGGTTTGCTGGAAATGTACTATTGAATATCCAGATTGCACCTTAAAGTAATATATATATATTTATTTAAGATAGCATACATAATTTTAAAAAATATATATTAATTCTATTTGTTTAATGACTAGGGATAGTGTTGATTGTTATGCTCTATACATAGCAGAAGATGACGGTGAGGTTGATTTTGACTTTCCATGTTTAGACTCTCGAGAGACTGTTGCTAAATTTGGATTTGGGTTCTTAGCTATTGTTGAACGTGACAGTAAATTAGCACCAGCTACTTCAAATCATTCCCCTACATCACAGTAAGATTATTTCCTAAAATATATAGATTTGTATAATATATTATTGCTAAAACACATTCTTGTTTTAGGGAAGGAAATTCTGTCTTATGTGAAAATGTAAACACTAAAGGTAAGAATATTTGCTTCAAATCTTTTATTTAAATAATAACTAGTCTCATTCTTTTCTTTATATAAGTTAACTGTTTTTTTTTTCATCTAGCTCAACAACAACTAGAAGGAGAGTTAAATAAACTTCTTGCTATTGAAGCACCTTTATACCAATTATACCATGTGAATATTTTGAATAAAGTTAGAGCAAAAATAGAAATACACTTAGGTAAGTAATAAATACTCAACCTTGTTTTAATTTTTTTTAAATAACAAAATTTTTAAGCTTCTTAGACCATTAAATCAACATTTTATCATCATTCTTTTATTGTAAATACATTTCTTTAAAAGCATACAAATATCTTAAAAAGCAAATAGCTTAAATAGTCAAAATATTTTTAAAAATTTATCGTGTATAAGAAATGAATAGTGATTATATTAATGGTTAAAATAATATACTGTTATTTCATTACAAATATATTACAATAAAAGAAAGGGTGGGTAAGTGGATGTCGCTCCGCTGTACGGTAGGTTACAAGTGAGTTACTGTAATGGATGGTATTAAATTTGAATTCAATGATATAATATCATTGTATGCGAAAAACGATTCTGAGCGGAGGCGGTATGTCAATCTAGGATATTTTAAACAATATTGATATTGTTATTATACGGTAGCTATATCACAATTTAAGATATAATATCTTAAATCGTGGGTAATATTAAACTATAGATTGTATGGATAGGCCATATTTTGATTTTTTGATTTTTCAGTTTCATATTAATATATCCACAATTAATATTTTTTAAGTTCAACAAAATAACCAAAATCTTAAACATTGATTTTAATATGTAATTTCGTGAAAAATTTGAATTTAAAATGTCTGTAAAAAATAACTGTGTTTATATATTTTAAACATTTTTTAGTTACAGTATGTACTATTTATTAGAATCTTTGTTTTACATTTTCAAACCTTACCTATGAAAACTGAACATTGCATAATTTTTTGATTACAATGGTTGATAATTTTGGAGATTTTGATAAATGTTGTCAAAAATTGAACTTTAAATGCTTTTAAAAATAAAATTGAGCCTATGTATTTTAAATATTTTTCAACTACTATTTGAACAATATATTAAGAGCCTTGTATTAAATTTTCAAGCTTTTTGACTCAACGGATAAAAATTTTTTGACATTCATAGAAAAAAAAATGGAAAATGTCAAATTTCTATAAATAACTCAAAATTTTTGAAATATATT
>PVMI01076472.1:0-10102 GCA_008528875.1 Aulacorthum solani | reverse complement strand
TGGACCCAAAAACTCCAATAATGCCCCAAAAAAATGAAGAAAATGGCGTTAAAATCAAAAATCGTTAAAAAATGTAAAATAAATTTCCTTATTTTCATTCAAAAGTACATGCTACAAAATTTGTGAAAAGGCGAGCATCGTACAGCAACTTCTGGAAAAAAATGAAAAGTGCATCGAAATCCCAACCTTAAAAACGGTTTTTATTTTTTTTTTAAATATTATTGTATTGTATATATAATGGTTTAAATGTTTAATACATACTATAGGATAATCATTTAGTTATTAAAGTGTGCAACTTATTTGTACACAAGTGAATATTGTTTCTAAACAAATCAATAATACTGTTTAATGCATAACATAATCCTTTTATTCATTCCACTTACAATAAACATAAGATATTTTAATTAAAAAGTAAGAAAATTAAAAATAGTGACTCATCTAGTTATTGAAAATGTTTTCAACATAGAAGTAATAATTTTTATATTTATCAATCAATGATAATTCTATTCCTGGTGGATATAGTTGTGCTACGTTCTTTGTTATACCTTCAATCGTCTTCTCATTCTCCAACATACTTCTGTAATCTGGCTTAGGTATGATGTACACAAATGGCGGGTTAATACAATACTGCAAAACAATGAGCGCAAAAATAAATTGTTAGTTAGTAAACTAAAAAATATACAAGTAAACTTACATTTTTAAAATTTGACTTATTTAACTTAAACTCCCCTTCATATTTAAACAACAATACTTTCGTAAGCAATTTATTCGACAGAGGTTTAGACTCTAAGGATGTCCGTAATAAAGACCAGATAAGGTTTAAAGCTCTGTGTGTGTTTTCTTTAAACACTTTTTGATGATAAGACATATTCATCGACTGAAATTCATTGTCTCTTGTTTGAACTGTAGACTTAGTAAACTAGATAAAATAATAATAAATAAATCACTTTAAAAAAATAATAATAATATAGTAATATGAGGATCAAAAAAAAAACAAATTTAGAAATGATTTCTTCATTATTTTGCTACCCAGTAATACGAAAATATTTTTTTGTTTTGTAATAAGATAATAATGATTCACAATTAATTAATACTTGTTAATTTCTTTATACTTAGTATTTACCTCATTGGAGAATGAACTATAAATTTTATTTAACTTGTTTCTGAAATTTTCATTTGACAGAAAACGTTCAGCCCATCCAGTTAAAAACTCTGGGTCAGCTTCTAATAATGTTACGGTAACTAGTATTCCTTGCAATTCCAATATTTGGGCCATTTTTAGAGCAATTATTCCGCCCCAAGATTCACCAATTATTGATACGTAACCTTGATCCGTAATACTTTTGAGTTTCTAAAGTTTAAATAAAGCAGAATACAGTTAAAAAAATGTAAATATTTTTGTGGGCTCATAAGCATACATTCACAAAAGTTTCAGCTAAGTTATCGATCGATATAATGTCTTCAGGGTATTGAGCTTCAAAAACAGGATAAAAAAATTGTTTATAAAACGATTCGATGGCTTTTGGCTTGAATCCAGGTACGACAAACACTGGTCCGACAGACTTCAATTGTGACAACCTCGGACTTCTTGTATTAACTTCGATAAATCCGGCTTCTTTTGTTATTTTATTATTTAGAAGAAGTAATTCATTAACAGCATCAGGGAAAAAGTTTGTAATCACATCGTTTATTTGGTAAGACCCTGAAAACAATTTTTTCACGAAACAACTTTAATCAATACTGTATTGTATTATTGTTAGTATTTAATAATACTATTTATTTTTGAAATATAAATATAAAGTCACATTATTAAAAATCATAAAAATTAATAATTTTTACGGTTAAAAATATAAATTTGGAGAAATTATTTATTGAGTATTGTACATATAATTTAGTACAAACTAGAATAAACTCATTTAATTGAAATATTAAGAAATTAAAGTATCGTTTGACTTCATTCTTACAATACTTTCTTGAGCTTAGAATACTCATTGAATCATGAATTAAAATTATCCATATGTGTTTTAATTTTTTAGTAAATAATTACATGTGTCGCTGTTTTTCTCAGAGCATATAAATGAATATGACTCTGAAGTATTTGAGGTTTGAAGTAGAAAATCAAGGGAGGGCAATATTGTTCCTGTATTTTTCGGTTCTGTAGACAGTCCGTCCCAAGTTATGTTTAACGCATTAAAACCTATTGATTTAAGTTCGGCACAAATGTGGTCCGATTTACTTAATATACATATGAATGGAGTGGAAGTTATTTTATTCTTGAGCTCTTCAAAAGAATATCGTAGATTATTAATTTTTTTATCTTCAAACTAAAAAAAAAAATCAATTTGTAAAAAAAAGGAAAATCCATTATGACAACAACAAAATTACTATACCTGATTCACTATAAATAATGCACCTAACTCTTGAGAAGATGTCAAATAATTTAGCCAATTAAGCGATTCCTCTTTAGTTTTCAAGTGTAAATCTGGTTCAATTTGTACAGATACGTTTCGAGATATGAGCTTATCAAATCTAAAAATAAAATATAACCGTAAATGATACCATAAATTTAAAGTTAAAATATTAGATATCTATTCTATTTACGAACCTCCTACAAACAGTCGATGACATTAAACACCTTTTCACAACGATTACGATTTTTAGAGCACCACGTTCAACCAACCATTCAGCGAGGTCTAGCCAATCTCCTCTATTTCCTGCAATATCGAATAACAAAATTATTAAAACATAACATGTTTAAAAATATAATTATTAACGAATATTATAATGAATTGAATGAGTAAAAAAATATTTACCAACTATAAGGTAAATTTTATCTGGATGACATTCATACGTGTTACATTCAACTCTTTCTTTTAACTTGGAACTCTCATCATTATTTTTATTATCATTTATCGACAATACCACTTTTTCAGACGTAAACAATGCAGAGTTAGTTCTATATTAAACACGAATTAATAAAATTGTAAATAATATTGTTGCTTAGGTCGTGTAATTATTTACCTCATTGTGTCAAACATGTTACTACAGCTCAATGAAGTAGTTACAACATGGCTACGAAAAGGTTTTATCACACCTTTATTCAAACCATCCATAAACGCTTGTTGTACAATTTGTTTATTTTCAACACTTTCATTCAACAAACTGTTAGAACCGACACTGAAAAATGATGTACAAGCCAGGAAAGTTCGAGTACCTTTGGATCATGACATTTGTCTTTTACAAACTATATTCTTCGTACAATAAAACTAAAAGTTTATAAATAATGTCATCATGTAATATTACCCATATATTTTTGTTTTTTCATATCTGATTTTGAAAAATTGAAGAAATTTCCATGTGCAGCTATTGCACGAAAAGCAGCATAAAATGATTCACCATTCATAAAGTTCAATATACAATCTATACCCTTGGCCTTGGTAATCATTTTTAGTTGAATATCAAATGTGTTGTTTTTATTTATAAGTATTCTTGATCTTGATAGCTGTAAATCAAATTGTATTTATTGTTATTTGTTTATTATCACTATCATAATAATTTAATACCCCTGGAAATATACGAGAAAGTCGAGCAGCTTGTTGATCCGAGTCTACAATAGCATAAGTATCACATTTCATGTCTAAACTTATCGAAATAGCAGCTTGACCTATAGGATGCAACCCTGAGGTTACTAAAATAGAATTATCCTTTTGAAGTTTACATAAGATATTAAACACATAATAGCTCTGAAACATCGAAAAAAAATTTAATTTAGTTTGCCGTTAATTAATTTTAAAGTGTAATCACCATGGCGTAAGCCAGAGGAACAGTAGTTGCTTCTTCTAATGACCATGTCGATGGTACAGGCCATGATAATACAGGGTCATAAATCATTTGAGAAGAAATTTCATTGATCGAGGTGATTCCCATTGTGGTTTTATTATCAATATGACCCGAGTATTCACATGGTCCAAATGTATTCTAATTCAAAAATAAAATATTATATTTTTTAATAAATCATTTTTAATATTAAATAGTTACTTCTGTATTTTCTTCAACAACTAAATCTTTGAAATTCAACCCCAGATAGTTTATTGTCCATTTATTTTTACTAAAGCACATTGAAAAAGTATAATAAAGTGACTAAACAATAAAAATAAAAAAAAAATAAAATTAAACTTACTTATTTTTAGTGACACTTTTTAATACTAGGTTTTCATTGACCTTCATATCATCATTTAAATTTTGAATAGCAATTCTTTTGTAATAACCCCAATCACCGTTATTATAGATATTTACTAATAAATCTTTTGATAGTTGAGTTGCATAAAATGATTTATTGGATTCAAATTCTGGTGCGTTTGTATCAAAGATAAACAAAAATCTATCAAAAATAAACGTATACATATAATTGTACTTTTGTGTCTATATCTAAGTTGTGCGTAGTGCAGTGGTGTATACAAAGGGGTGTTTAGGGGTTATGACACCCCCCTTGAGCAGTATCATATTACATTATTATTGCTGATAATTCATACTTATTGGCTAGATAAAACTGTGTTAGAAATGTTCAAAATACTATTTCTCAAATTCAAAATGAAATAGTAGAATATTGTTTTGAAATAATACTATAAAAAATAGTAAGTAAAATAAATAAAAATCGTTATTTTTCTATATTGGCTGACGAAACTTCTGATATCTCAGGAACTAAACAAATTTATCTTTGTGCTAGATGTTATGATTTAGAAGATAAAAAAATACACAAGACATTTCTAAAATGTGTTCCTGTTATTGACCTGAGTGGCTGAAGTTTACCACAAACAATAATTGATGAACTTACAAAATTAAAAATTAATTTGAAATATCTTAAAGGTCAAGGATATGATGGGGCTGCAACTATGAGTTCCAAATTCAATGGTGTTCAAGCTTGTATCGGGGAGTCATACCATAGTGCAATATATGTTCACTGTAGTGCACATAATTTAAACCTATCTACGTCATAAGCGTGTAGTGTTGCTAGCATCAGAGATGCTATGGGAACAATAGAGACCATTTATGTATTTCCCAATACTTCAAAGAGACAATTTGAGTTTACAAAACATTTAAATAAATTTATGAAGATAATTCTTGTTCAAGTCGAAAAGAAAAATTAAAAAGACTATGTCCTACTCGATGGACTGAAAGACACAATTCAATAGATGTATTTTATGATTTTCAACAAGTAATTATATCTTGTTTTGAAGAAATTATACTATATTCAAATACTGAAACATCATCAAAAGTAGCTCAGTTACTTTTAGCTATTCAAACATCGGAATTCAACGTAAGTCGTATTATCATTTAAAAAAATATTTCAATAAAATCTTTGCTAATATTTACAAAAAAAAGACAGATTTATTTCAAGCTTTAAATTACGTTGATATAATAATTTCTGAACTCCAAAGTATAAGAAGTAATTATGATATAGATTTTCATAAATATTTTGAAAAACTAACGAAAAGATCAATGAAAATTGATTTTGAAATCAACATTCCTAAAATAGTTAAACGACAAAAACAGATCAAACTATCATACAGATGATCCTGATTTTTTTTTTTAAATAAGTGTATTCCTTCCATTTTTGGACAATATAGTGCAACAATTAAATTACCGATTTATAAACCACAAAACTATTATAGGTGACTTTCATTTTCTTAAAAAGTAAAATCAACTAGTGATCAATGATTTAAGCGAAATTCATTCAAATGATATTGAGCAAGAAGTTATTGAAACAGAGGTAAAGTTATGGCATGCACATTTAAAAAAACTAACAGTTCAAGATGTTTTCGATAAGTGCAATAAGACCTCTTTCCAAATGTTTTTAAACTCTTTCAAATATTTGCAACATTGCCTGTTACATAGTGTGACCCGAAAGAAGAATTTCTACATTAAAATGAATAAAAATATTTCTTAGAAATTCTATTGGCCAGTTAAGACTTAATGGATTAGCATCATTACATTTTCATCGTAAGTTGAAGTAACAGTACGACTAGTAACATTAATACGAAAATAGTCAATCAAAAATTACGAACGGTTTTTATTTTATAACGTATTCAATTTTTTTAATTTTTATCTATTGACCATACTATACTGGCATAATGTATACATATTAACTAATTAAAATAAAAATTATAGTTTTCACTTATTATGTATAATATTTAATGTTTAAAATTAACCCTCCCCCCCTTAAGAAAGGCATTTACCTTAATTTATTTGATTTATATTTATGTAACATTTCTTTAACATAAACCGTGATGCCTTCTAATGGTTCAGACATTGAAATTATATAAATCTTCCCTGTTGATGAATTCAATGTCTCTAAAGCTCTCCAGATGCTCAAGTCGTAATTATCATTGGTTGATTTAATACATATGCTATTTTCTTCCAATGTTATTATCTAAAAAATTAATGATATTTGAATTATGTTTTATTAAATAAGTCGTACATTTACCTTTTTCATTAATGTTAAACAGTTGTTATTGTCAAATTCTTGCTGTGTAATTATTTTCCAGTCTTTGAGATCTTGAATTTTTTTTAAAGAACTCACAATAATGAAACTATTTTTTTTATTGGCCAATGCTCTTGTTGTGTCTTGCAAATAATTTACATTTGACACGGTGACAAAACTTCCCGATTCATCAAAATCTGATACGTCCATAATGTTTTCCCAGTTCATTATTTTACTCTAATGGTTATATTTAAGTGTATAGTATAATAATAGTTATTAATTACTAATTTTTCAATTTATAACGTACTACACATACATTGATAGATAATTTGTTTTCCAGTTTTTCTTTGATTTCATTCGTACATACTTTAGCTATTGGATCGTCGTAATGATATGGAGTACTAAGAATAATTTGTCTACATGTTTGGGAATTTAATTGATCAGTCTCCATAATTATCTCCATAGAAACATGAATGAAATCGCTGATGTTCTGGAAATTAATTACTGTATTTATTTTGTGGATAATTTTATTCAGATGATTTACAATGATAAATTAGAATAACAAATAAGTTTTCTATTGTTTACTTTTCATACTTTTCATTATAATATGTGATATTTATAAGTAATTTTAATATTAAAAACTTAACATTTAAATTTGTATGATGTTGCATACATAGTTTAATATAATATTTTGATTTAAAATGATATTTCAAATCTCATTTATATAATTTATTATGCCATAATTTCGCAATTTAACGTAATTACATCATATTATAAAATGTTGTCATCATTATAATATGATTGAAAAATTAAAAATTTCAGAAGTGGGCAAGGTAATAACGAAAAATTACTTGAATTAGTTTAGTTAATAGTCAACAAGTAATATATTAGAGTATAATGTGGGTACAAAGAAAATAATTTAATAAATGTAAAAGGTTAATAAAGTTAGTTATAAGTCAAAGATTTGTGCAAATTTAAGGTTTTTAGAATATTAACTAAATTAATTTTTTTAGAGCTTTTTGTTGGTTATTTGGATACTCCACAAACAAGCTTTAGTCTAATTTAATAATAATAATAATAAACACTAATTATTTAATACCTACATTCATTATTTTTAGTATAGAAATAGATAGATAATCATAAACATGATTTTAACATGACTTAGAAATAATTTTTGTTAAACTGGAAAAAGCTAATTTGTAACAAAAAATATAACATAACTATTTATGTTATTATTAATTATAATTATAATCATAAATAATAATAAAATCATGTAATTATATTAAATGGTTATTAAAAGATTCTATATTTAAATATTTACATACTTTGCACTTTAAGTAGTTGAATTGAGTAAAAGATTTTGCTTCTAAATTTACGACTGTAGAGTTAAGTACGGGTAATGATATAGGTCCGTTTTTGACACCTATTATTTTAATTCCATCACAAGTTACTTCATTTGTTAATTTGTTGAAATTTACGATTACATCTGTCAATAAAAATTAGTGTTAATACCTACATTAAATATTTCCAGAATTTTTGATAAATTATAAATGCTATTAGTGTTTATCAATGTAGGTACCTTTCTCTAAGTGACTCTCAAATAATGAAGGAATTATACACATTTCTCTTATATAAACTGGAATTTCTATGGTTCTTGTGCCTAAATGTTCTAAAAACGGAAACTTGAATAACCCCTCCAAAAAATAAATCCAATCGTTGTTCCATTTTACGGAACCTTGGATTTTATCTTTATAAATTTTGAAATTCTTTATGTTTTTGAATCCCAAATTGAATCTATTATTTTTTAAAATAGAATGTATCTCATTTTCCGATACATTGCCATAGAAGTCGTCTGGTGTTTTGTCTAAGTGTATTGATTTTTCTTCAGCTGAACCTAAGTTTATATTATTTAAAAATCTTATTTCGCCTGATAAAATTAACTCATTGCCAACGCTGCACTCAAATACTCCAGACCCCAGTTGAACCATTACATAACAGTCCAAGGAATCTAAAAAGAAAATTCAATTATCATTGCGTTTTAATATATTAAATAAAGAAAATTCATATATTATCTACCAGTTGGATGCATTTTGACATTATTTCTGAACCGAAGATTTTGGAATTGAATCGGTTTATCGTTCAAATTTGTATAGTTTGTATGAATGAATGATTTCCAAACATTAAACTGAAAATTATAATATAAATGAGATTAAACTTATCAATAAAATATTTTAGTATTTTTTTTCTTACCAATACAACTGAAAATGGTATTATATGCTGTCCATGGATTTGATACTTAACTAAATGCATATCATCATTCAACACCAATGAAAAAACGTGTTCACTAGATTGGTCACTTGTCTAAACCAAAATGCTGTGTAAATTATTAATTTAGCACTATTTATCTCTAAAAATTGGATTGTTGTGAAGAAAAATGATGTAGTTTCCCGTAGCTTTTCACAGTTATTTAGCATACACAATCCACAATTCCCATAGACACATATATTTTGTACCAAGTCAAAAGCAATGACATCCCAATAATACTTAAATAATACATTTCAATTTATTTCCGAATACAAAATAAATTTGTTGAAAAAGATGAACTATTCTCTAAAATAATCTATTTGAGAAGAATTTCTGTAGAATTTTAAACCCTACTTAATAATTGTTGCTCTTACTTCATAGGTACTAAATGTAACTTTTTAAATTTAATTTTATAGATATCAAGAATCATTTTTCTTAAACCATATGAAACATTTTTGATTCTAATATAATTTATTATATTAGAATTATTTTAAATAAAATATTTATACTTATTTTGAATATAATACTCTCACTTTACTTACTACATTTAATTTGAGAGCTGTTGTCAATTTTTCAGTAGTATGATCCCAAAACGGTAAACCAAAAATTGAAGGTGTTCCACGACTTACAGGATATTTTATTTTTGAATAAAGTTCTTGTATTTTTGGATTTAATCCGTTAGTATACATTCTAAAATAAATAAGTAAAAGTATAGAATATTAATTTTAAAAGAAACACATATTGTTTACAAATTAACATAAAACATATCACATAATACAGGCAGTTCACGATGACTCACTTTCCAATAGAATTAAGTAGGAATCGAACCGAATCTCCATACATCCTCTTTGTCAGTGGAATATTAGTCACTGTCTCAGGTAATGCTTTTTTTATAATTGCTTGAAGTAGGCCATGCGGTGCAATTTCAATTGTGATCGCGTTTTTTGGTATGTGTTTTAGAACGTCTTCAAATAAAACACTACTCAATAGATTGTTTGTATGATATTCTGCAGAAGAATATTTTGAGAGTTCAGACCCCCATTCTGTTTCCGGCAATGAACTACTGATCCATTTAGAAGACCTTTTCTTTGGTACTTTGATTACCTTAAAATAAAAAATATACTCGTTGTAGAAATTAAAATAATATACTCGTTTAATTGTTGAACAAACGTCTTTCAAATATTTGAGTAGAGTCGGGCCAGCGGTTTGAATATATCTACTGTGAAATGCTATGCCACCAACGTTGACAGATTTTGCGAAGACACCTTCGGATTTCAATTGTGATACGAACTTGTTGATGCTGTCAACTGGACCTGA
>PVMI01076462.1:0-19971 GCA_008528875.1 Aulacorthum solani | reverse complement strand
CTAAAATGTATTAAAAGGTAAGAACTCAATGATGTAATATTTTTAGCAATACATAACTTTTAAATGTTTTGTATAGGGTTACCGTAAACCTACTGTGTTTTGGTATGAATGCATATAAACAGTATTAATGCGTGAACATAAATATGATTTTGTTCCATTTGAAAATGTCGATAGAACAATAATTATTTTTATCTGTACTCTGGCCAATAATTATTTTTCTTAACACTTATGACATTCTATCATTCTGGGATGGACAACTCAAAGTTACTAGAGGGCTAATTTTTACATCTTTAAAATCTAATGGGCTAAAGCGCAAAAAAAATGGTCATCAAAAATAATTTATTAATAATTATCATTTATTTTGTATAATTTTTTACAATTTTTTCATGTGAGTTTTGAGGATGTATAGATACGAATGATAATGCAGCAAAATCAACTTCTATTCCTGAAGTGGAAAAACGAAGTATATGATACAAGGCTACCATCTATAAAACGCTTTCTTTCAATTTGATATGCTTTATATTAAAATATGTGTATTCATAACTTAAGTTATTTTAAACATAGATAACATTTTCAATGCAAAATGTCGTAAAAGTAGATAAGAATAAAGATTATTAGGATTATGATACAGATTGATTTGAGGACGCATAAGTTTAGCTTCTTAAATTTGTCTTTCAAATTCTACAATTAATTCGTTTGAGTGGATAATGCAATGTTTAAAATTAAACTCATTATGAAACTATTTTTATATTTTCACAATATACTTACATTGTTTAAAAATACCAATTTTGTCTGCATCCATCTAAAAACTCAATAATTTGAAAAACAGTTTGTTTTTATCTTAAAGTGGTAAATTAGCGTATATTTCAAATGCTGAGAAATGTAAAGCACGGGTCAGAGAAAAAAGGTACGAGGACAGAATACGGATCGCGGGCCGCCATCAGTTGCACATCCTTGCCTTAAATTATGAAATTGAATTATAGCACTACGTAAACTCATTTAATGAATAAAAATTTATAAATATCTAACAATTTATACCTGTTTGGGGTACATATTATCATTTAATGTATTAGGTAGGTAGGTCGAAGGTGGGTTTAAGTATATGAATGTCGAATTCACATGGCAACTATACAAGCTATATATTAGTATAATATATTCATGTAATACTCAACTGTGTATTACATAAATATATATTTTAATATATGCTCATTAAATGTATAAGATATATTTTTGAATTCTTCATGGTGTGTGCATGATGATTGATGGTGTACATTTTATAACATATACCACTGTACATAATAATATTATGGTATACATACGTATGTATTAATTTAACGATATTTTATATTGTTTTTAAAGAAATAACTGATTGATATTATAATAATAATTATTATTACTCATTCAAACAATAATAATATTCAAATTTGAAATTTATAATCAATTACCTGTATTTTATCTACGTGACTTTACTACTCGCTTGGCTAGTGACTTTCAATGAGTACTTCGCTGATATTACCATTGTCTATTGGTATATCTACATATATTAAGCTAAAACGCCTTACGTCATTGTGTGTAGTGATCGTTAATATATATGTAAATACATTTATTTAAGACAATAATCATTCGTTGGTACAGCTCAATAATATTCCAAGTTTGAAAAACAAGTTGAATAATATGGATTAGTTTGGAAAAAAATAAAAATAACTTAAATGCTTAAAACTTTTATTTTATAGTATGCACAATACCTATATTCTAGAATTTAAAGTGAATCATTTGTAAGTACTGAAAAAACACTATAATAATACTTAAGAATTTTAGAAATATGATCATTAAATACCAAATAAATTGAATAATTATGACTGAATCGTGTTAGAAATTATCCAAATGATACAAATTGTGACAATGAGTATTGTGTTGAAAGTTTCAAATGTAACAATACAAACTGAATTTAAATTTGAATTCACATAACGACATTTTTGTATAAGACATCCAAAGAAGTCGTGTGAATGTAAAAAATAGCTGAATTTACTTTCTTTATTGTTGACATTTTAGATTTGCATGACATGGCGTGGACCACAAAAGTGTTAGTGCTTTTAAAGGATTTGGTGACTATTCATTGTATTCTGTGAAATCTGTTTTGCACGAAATAAATATTTCATTCAACAAAACATAATATAAACACATACAAAACACATGTATATTTTTTCCATATATTTTTCACCTGTTGAACAAGAGTGATAAATAATCAGTTAGTAAATAATGAAACTGTAGTCTTCATGTTATTAGCCCAACTACTACTAATCAAACAATTTATATCATTAATATGATATTATTATAAAAATATAAACTTCTAAAAGAATTTTTATAATTTAATATTATAACCAATAATATGGTTTATAAACGTTGCCTATTTAAAATAAAATACAAATGTAACTTTTATTTAATTTTTAATTTTTGACTTCTATAATATGACACGATGTTCACCAAGTTCAACACTATTATCTTAAGAAATACATTTTTTATACTCTCCATTTCGAATTAACTCAAACGGAAATAGTTTGACACTGAAACTGTAAATAAATAAACACAATTTTCTTGTATATTTAATTCGAATGCAAACAATTTAGAAATTCTTTCTCTTGCAATGTATTTCCATTCCATATTTAATATTTACTTCTTATTTTTGTTACCTATGTAAAACCTTTTTCAGTACATGCACACCAAATTAAAATGGATTCTGAGTGAAATCTGACCTTAAAAATACATTGATATTATTTTAACCACGTTAAGGTCATAAAAAAACTATACATATATTTATAGGATATATTTTGTTTTTTTTTCAAAAGAAAATAATGGCGTTTGTAGACTTGCCGAACCCATCTGAAAAACTAAAGTGAACCCATTTGTAAAACCTTGGTATGATAATAATATGTAATAATGATATACATTGCGATTCCAAACGTAAATGTAGCTTGTATGTACTATGTGGTAGCCTACTGCAGTTAACCTTTTCAACCTGAATAATAAAATAATATATACATATAGGTATTTACATCCTATCCATGTCTGAATCTTTTGAAAAGTCTTAGAATACCATATTATAGTTTATAATTATGGTTGTTTTTATTTGAACGAACCTATATTTATATTATAGATAGGTCTAGTATTAAATGTAGGTATAGCTGTCAGCCCCTCATATTTTGTGGGCGAGTGAAGACCAACCGGTCAATTTTTATACTACTCAGACTTACTATACAACTACACTTCGAAATTTTGATATTAAAATTAAATTGATCTTAACTCATATATTTCATGCAATCCGAATCGTTTTCTTGTTGTTATACACGATGGCTGATTAATTTAATAGTGGACCAATATTTTGAGAACAGGGGTAGCTTTGTCCTACTCAACTTAAATACTTATAACTAAAGCTCGGTTTTAAAACGAAAACGCATATTTTAATACATTTGATTTAGAGCAATTCTGATAAAAAATCTATTTGTTTTATGAACTATTTTAAATTTTTATGCTATAATTTATACTTGAGTATATTCTTATAAAATAATTTAAATTATTGTTTTTTGAAATTTTATTTTTATAACTTTCATTATATTATTATTTAGGACTGTGAGAGTCTGATTATCTATTCTATAAAAAAATATGTACATTCTGTATAAAAATAAAATATATTACATTATTGCATATTAATATGTCTGTGACCAGTACCTACTACATGCAAAACAAATTAAACTACTCGTTTGATATTATATTTTTCTGTATCGAAATTCTCAGAAAAGTATTCTTCTTAGGAATATGAATTCAAAATAATATTAATAAAATATATTCAATATATTACATAACTTTTTATCAATCATGATGTATTTGTGTTACTTCAAATTATGAAAAAAAAGTATTTTGCTTTAAAAATGTTAATAATCTTAGTGATAATGAGTATTTACTGTTGACTGTTAAAAGAATCAACCCGGGCTTTATTTCCAAATTTGCAATCACATCGTGTTGAATTAGAGTCATAAATTATATAACCTACCTAGACACCTAGTTCATTTACACTCCAATGCGCGCAATATAATCTCATAATACGGTGAAATATAGTTGTTTTTGTTTTTTCCACGACTACTAGATGTCTTTGAATTGTAAAACGGATTCCTTCCCTTTTATTGCCGTATATATTGTAAAAAAATAATTAAAATGTTTTCTGGGAATAAAACAAAATTATACAATAATTAGTATTAAGTCGAATGCGACAACATATTAGCAAATAAAAGCAAATATAAATGCATTTTTTAAAACGAATGTAGGTACGACACTCTGATATTGTCGTTGTGAGAAAAACGATTGAGATACATTCTGGTAAAATTCGAGTATTTAAGCTTTTACAGTAAATATGATATTTACATTTATGTTAATGAGCCAATATTAATTAAAAGTGAAAAGTATGTGCCTATATGAAGAGAAATATGATAATATAAAAAATTTTCAAAGTTAAAATTAGTTATAACAAATTATAATTATTATAAGTATCATCTACTTAGACAGATTAGTAAAATCATAAAACAGGTAATATGTTTCAAAACTATTATCAATTTAAACATACAAATTATGAAATTAAGAAATAAAAAGTGAAGAATGTTTTTATTATTTTTATTTTTTTAGAATCATGTGTGAGCATATACTGAAATAATATGTTCACAAAGATTGCATAACCAGAAGAACACAATTTACATTTGTATATTATACAGTTGTGTTGAAGTTTAATGATTTACAAATAGTAAATAAAATAACTCAACTAAAAAATAATTTTTACACCAAAAACCGATACATGATGATAGCGCACGTATAAGAATATTTTACTTGGAAAATCTGATACATTTCAAGGGATACGATCGATAAGCAATTTGGAATTTTGGAGGTAGTCTTTTGAATGTTAAAAATGTTACATCAGAGCAAACGAAAAACGTATTTTATTTCTATTTACTATACTGTGTATTGTTTATTTTATCTAGAATACATCATACTGCAACACGTAACACGATAATACATGTTCCTTTGTGATCATGTCTACTTGAAAACGTATAATCCGATTAATTATATTACATAGCCATAGGTATAATTTTTAATCTCATTTTCTGAACAACACGGGATACACCCAGTAGGTTAATCCCATAGTTTATATAAGCATAATCGTTTCATACTCGTTCGTTAACTTTATTAACTACGGTAAACAACATAAATCATTGAGATTTGTTTGTAATTATTCTAAAAACTTTGAGAATATTATCAAGTTACCTTCCTGTATATAAAAAAATTCTAGTCACATGCAAACTAATAACTTAATATAACATTTTGCTTAAGCCATGTCGACCCATTAATAATTGAACTCGTCACTAAAAAAATAATTACAACGAGTTTTATAAAATAATTAACAATTTGCTTTACATAAATAGTTAAATTGAATGCCTTCTTTATGGTAATTTAAGTAATGAAATTTATTTCATAAGCAATGTTATCAAATTTTCGTATTAAAAATCTAGAGAAAGAAGGTTTTTTCAAAAGTCACCAATTTTAAAATTACTTTGAATACAAATTAACAGTTATAGGTAATGTTGGTTAGGAAAATGGTTTATCGTTTATATAAGTATAAAACGTACGTCACTTTATTTTTTTTGATAATTACATACAGTTGAAATATATAATATACATATTGTTGAAAATGTCCCTTCATTTTTAAACGATACTTCTTGATTTTAAAATATCGCATCTGAGCGTAAAATCACTCAAGCTCACATTATGGAGTCCAATAAAGGAAAATTCGATTTACAATGAAGTTTCAGTAGAAAACATGAAGTGGTAGACCTTTTTATTCAAAATATGATTGTATATTATGTAATTGTTCATTACAACTTAAAACTGTAATGGAGTATAAGAGTGTGAATATTATAAATATATATAAACATACAAGATATATGAAAAAAAAACCCACATTTAAGAGGTTAGTTCTAAATCTGAATAAACTACAGTACTTAGGAGTTAGTTGGTGTAACATGTTTTGTTTTTGTTACTAGTATTATGTAAAATCTATAAAACTATTGAAAAATATATTTGTTGTAACTTATGTGTAGTTATTAAGTATAAAAATGAGTTGTATAAATAATAATAATAATTGTATTCATTTAATTAATTTTTTTTAAATTTTTTTTTATTTATTTAATTTTTTAATAATTTATTTTATTAATTGTATTAATAATTGTATATTATGATTTAACTCCGTTATTAACATAAAAAAATTAAAATTACGATGTATTTACATGTCATTTTTAATATTCGTTTAATAAACCATACATTTTTTTATCAAAAAATATATTGTTTAAAATAAAGCACATTTTTTATAATGAATATTTTATAAAATTTATACACAAATAATATATTAAATATATGTTTTTTTTATTATTTAAACTTTAAAGATGCCATTGTTAAAAGTAGCTAAATTACTAATTTATATTATGGTTGAATTTCAGACTATTAAATAATTATACGAAATAGGTTATGTACAATAAACTGAGAAGAGTAAAAATTAATGTTTTCATTTTATTATTTTTCAATTTTCTCCACAAAAACCTAGTCTGATAGCTTTCAATTTTCAAAATAATCGGTTAAGCCTCAATAAATATAGAATGTGAAACCTTTTTTTTATTTTTTTTTTTTTGAACAACGAAATTGGACCCACACCGTGTACACAGAACATTCTAAGTCAAGCATAAAAAACAAACAACAATAAAAATATCACGAGTGAAATAAATGGTTTTTTAATCTTCTATAAAAAAATCTTAAAGCTCTTCTATAAGCAGTAATAATACTTACATTGGACTACATTTATAAGTGAGATATTTAAAATATATTTTAAACTGATTTTTATGAATATTGCTGCACAAGTTATTGTATGAGATGGCATTCCATGAATTGGAAGAGATAAATAAATGAAAGAAATTGAGTTTATAGATTTTGGTGACCACCTTTTGATTTTATTACTTAAAGTTGGATTTACTAGGCAACGATAATGAAAAATCTTACTTTTATTACATTTGATCTGTCATATAATGTATGAACTAACAGATATTAAAATTTCAATTTTATTTTAAGTGACAAAATAATATATTTTTATATTTATATGTCACTCGCAACGTACGTGTCGAACATTTTTAGTCAATACCTAAGCCGTTTATTTTTTTTCATAAATACATTTATAAGTTTGAATACAAAATACGCATTTGAATATAACATACTATTAGTTTGAAAACCAACACAAATATTTCAATTATTGAGAAATTTATATTTATAAATTTACTTTTATTTATTTAATTTTAATTTACAATTAAGACACCCTGTCTCGATTAGGTTACTTAATTATGTATGCATAAAAGTAATTAATATTTAATTTTTGGATATATTTATATAATAGAAAAAAATACAGGGAAGTTACCATGTTGTACCCGATATTTTGAGTTGTTGAGTTTACCTTTTATAGAGTACTGTAATTTACATAGATTCTGTAAATTATGTTAAAATTGAATTCATCGATAAATAGGCACGAAAAATGTTTCTGAACTATCCTCTCCATGTTAGCCTCTATTTCCAAGGATAATTTATTATTAGTTAATACCTATAACTACTATAAGTAATTTATTATTGTATTAATAGTAGGTTGAACTATTTTTGACAAAAATGTCTTATATATTATACACTATTGATATTATCTTATACTATGTCTAGAAAATTCGAATATAAATATTTGAAAATAGTACCAAATCTCTACAGTTATACATTTTAGAATATTAGGAAAAAACTGAAATAAAATAAACTCGGAGAAAGCGTAAATGATCCAGTTTTTCTATATTTATTTTTTTGATTTTCTCAATTATTTTTCAAAGTACTATAATAGTTATTTACTTTTTTCTACCCTAAAGTACCCCCTCCCCCTCCGCTACAGATATATTTTTGAGCTATAGGTTTAATTTTTTTTTCTGTCCGATTTCGTTTTACAGAACATCGGTTGTCTCTAACAATAATCATGACTCAAATTCTGGATGTCCGAAATCCTATCAGAAACCGCAAAACGCAGTTGGCTATCGATAATTCAAGCAGTTATCCGTTAGTTGTCGAATAATAGGACATTAAATCGTGAATATGTACTAGAAAAATCTTTTAAATATATTATCTACAATTCATAGTATTTTCATGCAGCGGAAAAAATATCCAGTAGTTTTTGTCTGGTATAAAAATTGACTTCAGACAACAACAAAAAATAGCTTCAATCAGAATCTAAAATTTAAAACATATATTTGGCCCATTGAAATACAGAAAACTGTTGTAATTTTAAAACAAATGAACATAGACAGTTGACATTTTCAATATACTGGAATTAAAAAGAAAAATATTGCATAAATCAATAGTTATTTTTGAAGTGAGTAAAAAGTTAGAATTTAAATGAAATTTGTCTGAATCTCGAAAATGTATTAAAATTTTAATTTTCAATTTAACACATATCTATTACAATACGACCTACTCAACGACGAGGAACACTTGACACCTACTGTACTTTAGAGTGGATACCTAGGTACTTCCCTACTTTATTTTTTAAATTCATTTTTGTTATGTAAATTATTATTGTTTGTGTAATAGTGTCAAAATGGATATAAGTTTAACATTAATGTATAGACAAAAGTGAAAAATTTATAGTCTCTAAAATTTCAAATTCAATCAATTTCAGATTATATATTTTTTCAAGTACAAATAAAACCAATAAAACCAATAAATCATACAATTCTATACTTTTGTATTTGAAGATATTTAAAGAAAATTATTTAATCCAGCTAGCTTTTAAAAATCTGTAATTATTTACTTAACGACTTTGTGAACTTTATATGTGTTTATACCTGAGAGTTTATTAAAAACAATGGTTTAAAAAAAAACTAAATAAATAAACTATTAGATGAATTCTATATTATGTCAAAAGAAATTAAAATAATAATATTAATATTTACTATATATTTAATATAATAATATTGTTTATTTCAACTTTATATTATACTAAATTTTATGATTTTAAATGATATAATGATATAAATTTGAGTCAAGTTATAAGTTAATATTAATTTAACAACAGAGCGTTTAGTGATTTAATGTAGGTATACACTATATAATTGTTTTTACAGAGTTATATTTTATTACTTTAGAATTTACCACAATATTCGTTGAATGTGTTAAATGTAAATCAGTAAAATAAACACCATTATGTTATTATGTACTTAAATCTTTGTTTCAAGTTTCTTAGACTAAATAAATATTAATAAATTAAATAATATATGCTGTGAAAAATAATATAAATTAAAACTAAGGAGTTATAATCTCATCTCTCTTTACAGTGAAATCTTGAGAAATCTGAAGTGTTCATTATGTCTTGTTGTTTTATTGGGTATAACTTAAACAGTTTTGGTCGTAAAGACTTGAGCTAAAAGTTTATCTTATTACTTTTATGTCATATATACCAACTTTTCAGTGTCGTTAAAATGTAGACAAACCCTGTGTATTTATCTGCCTTATTATATACCTACATTAGAGCTTTTAACATTTCATTTTATTTTTTTAAATAATGTTCGTTTATAAAGAAAATTAAAAAATTATCAACCCTAATAAATTATTTAAAATATAAGTGTATATACTGATCAATGTTTAAAATTTGTTAAAGTTGTTTTTAAAACCATGATAGTATACAGATGGAAAAGTGAAAATAAAATGTGAAAAATTAAAGTTAATTATGCATTAGACGAATTTATTTTGGAAAATTAAGTTTTGCACAATATGTTTGAAGAAAACTTTTAATTGTGGCAGTAGACACTACGTTGTCTGTGCTCTTATATTATAATAAATGTTATACATTGAAAGTGAGAAAAATTATTGTCATAGAAATAATACTCTGTGTCTATTACTTAAGTTTAATTTTAATAGTTTTTGTAAGGTTTCTATAAACACCCCCTATAGAAATTTATTAAAAAAATAACTGCAATACTCAATATTTCTAAGCCAAAAAAAAATGTGAATGATAATCCTTAGATCAATAATTATCATAAATGATTTTATTTACTACTTTAAAATTAGTAATATAATATTTATTATTATACAATGTGTACTACAATATTATTATATTTTAGTTATGTTTTTTTTTTTTTATTAAATTCGATTTTTTTTTAAAACCAATATTAATGAACTGGAGTCTAGTTACCTACTGGACCAACAAAAAAATTATCTCCGATAAATTAACGTTAATAAATTGATTATGATAGATTGTAGTGAAAAAAAATGACAAAAAGTAATGATGCATATAGATATAATCTGATTTCATTTTCATGTTTTTATATTTTATATTTATTCAAATAGTCTAAAATCGTATGATGCTTATCATAGAGACATAGGAATATACATTGTACTGCGTACATCTGTGACACGGTTAGATTTAATAAACAATGCAACATATAATTATGATAATAATATAATTACTATGAAAAATATATTAAACTATTAAGTACATTATTGCCCTACCCACCAATATTATAATAATATCACCGACGGAATGCTCGTCAATCAATCGTATCAAATTTATCGTGGGACTATTATAGCTCGTGGATACATACTTACCTACTTTCTAAAAACGAAATTTAGAAGGTACTTGTTACACCCAAAAATATCAGTAAACTTGTAAGACATTCTTAAAATTTCAAATACTATACTGTACCCAATAATAATCAATACAGAATATAATATAAATATAGAGTTAGGTTTTATATTACTAAACGTTTTTGTGTAGGTGTAGGTATATAAAAAATGTTATTGGTAAATACGTAAATAATAATAATAAATAAGATGAATAATATTTGCACGTTTGACAAAAGTTTCACATTTTATATTAATTTATATTTCTTTCTTGTGAAAGCATAAATATAACGGAATATAATATATTAAGCACTAAATATATGCATGAAGTGTATTTAAATATTCGTGCACAATATTATATTATATAAATTATACAAAACGCCAAATGGGACGCTATATAATGTATGCGAATTATTGTAATCATAAAAGATTTTATGAATTGTTTTTACTTGGTCCGAGATATGTAATTTCCAACTAGTAATTTATACACTATATACATAATAATTATAATTAAATTATAAATTATTTTAACTCCAATACATCACGTAAATAGTATTCATCATTTAAAATTAACAATATAATATTTCATTAATATATATATACTTAAGTATTATAGTCTTGTTTCTCCCTTGTGGCAAACAATAATTGATTTGCAAACTACATAGCACGCACACTATTAAATAGTTGCAAATTAAAATTATTATTTTCATTGCTATTATGAATTCCATAAGTAAATTATTCATCAAGACCTGTTATAAAATGATACCCATCATGACCATAACCCACCCTCTTCACAAAAAATGTACTATGGGCCTCTTAACGTCTATTGTATTAAAAATTTATGACTTTCCATAGCTTCGTGTTTGTTTTGATCACATAATGATTCAATGAATAGTATTATCGTGGAAGGAAAGAGAGATATTATGTACTTAACATTATATAATGTACGTATACGCATTTATGATGATTTTTTTATAACGGTTATGACGCATTTTCTTATAATTTGCAAGACTTGAGAACTTTTAAAAATGGATATAATATTATATTATTAACACGTCATAGTAATATGTAAATATAATAATTTATTGAACTTTTAAACAGCGTTGTTTTATAGCTTACAAAGTCTACGTGTTTATGGATTTTTGTTACCATATTACTTTCTTCTGTGTGTGTAATGTGAATAAAAAAAAATATATATATATATATTTACATACCCACCATTATTGTAAAAGTGTAAAACTGTTTATCATAATATAGCAGATTTCCCTCCTTGTGTGTTTGAAGCATGAAATTATGTATAGGCACTGCCGTTTTTGGAGGGTAAATTTGATAATATGGATTTGTCTAACATAAATACAGTTGTAGGTAGACAACAAACGATACTTCCCCAGGTTTCTTAAAAATATTTATTGAAAGCACTTCTCAAAAATTTAATCTGCGTATGAGTTCAAATATATAGGTGTATGAAACTGTGAACATGATCCATGTAAATATGATGTCATAATGGAATACATAGACTTTAGGTTTGCACCGTTCATGTTTCATCGCTGTTCGCTGTGATGTACATTGTATGGTCTTGTAAGTCGAATGCGAATGAAAAAAAAAAAATTGTAATAGAGAAAAAAAAAGAAAATTTAAAAATGCGATGCTTAAAAAGATGTTTTGTTTTATTCATTAAATGTAAATTAATAGCGTTCGTATAATTTGAAATAAATTCAATTTATTGATGTCCGAATGTCACTTTTCACACATTATTACCTACTTACTTTTTAAGAGTTGATGTTTAAGGAATTATGTGCAGAATTAAAAACCATATATTTATACAGTTTATTAGTTTCTAATGTTTCTATTAGTGGTTATTACAGTTAACTGGTTAATACCTTCACACTAGTGTTACATTTGTGTCCACCCGTTTAAAAAACAGCATCTATAGGTGTTCGTTTTTAGATAAGAATTTTTTATATTTTATTACTACCCGTCTGGTAATCTGTATAGAATGTCGTGTGGTTATGCGTAGGTATTATTCAAATCAAATAAATTGCTTGTTATCTGTTTATAAAAATCGTCCTGAAAATAATCCTCATCGTAGCACTTTTAATATTTTATTACTATGTTGTTATCTTATGTTAGGTACTTTTCTGCAGTGTATTTGTTGTTTTATTTTTCCGAATTCTTTTTTTTTTTACCTAAACCCAGTCGACTTTGTATAGAACCATCCATATATCTGTCGCTCTGGGCAACACTCGATCTTTCTTCTGTAGAGTTGCTGTACTGTTGTCTTACAAAACTTAAAAACACTTAATTTTTTTCGATGTTATTTTTATTACGTGAAATTACATTTTGAAATGATAAACCAAAAAGGCAGTTATATTTTTAATTTTCATATTTAACAGTTCTTCAGATTCAAACATAATATTACTACGTCTATATATTAAGATGTATAGTTTCGTTACCAAAGAATCGTTTAATAATATTATATAATTTATATTGAACGCTATGTTATATGGATTATAACAAGACTATATTATACAAATAAAACCTTATAGTAGCGGTCACAACTAAGTGATTTTTTTGTGTGTAATACCACTATGCCAATTACCATATGTATAGGCAATTGTGTGTCCGACGTTGAGATATGAATATATTTTAAAAATTGAATACTTAATTATTTAACACTGTCTTTTTCTGACAATTTGTATTTTGATCATGCCAAATGTATAATATTTTAAATAATTTAAAATATAAATATTGACTAAATTCCAAAGTTTTACTTTAAAAAAAAAATATTTTCCCTGTTGAAAATCCAGTTAAACAGTAATTTACTATATACCTATTGACACGAACAGCAATAACTGCAGTCGTCAGTTGCCGTTTTCGGTCAAAAATGGTGTTTTGTGAAAGGTAAGGATACAATTATATAGGATATTATACAATAACGTCGATAAGCATTAAACGTGCTGTGTTCGTTTGAAGTTTTATTAAAAAATAATAATCCGCTTTTTGCGTTCTTACTATTCAAATTTTTAAAAAGTGTGTGTATCAGATTTTCGTCAATTCCGGGTCAGTCTGCTCAATACATTTTCCCAATATCAGTTTTCTCTACTACGGAACAAAAAAGTAATTTAATTTTAAAATCGATCGGGATTTCACCTTATTTTGACTCCAACATTATCTATATAAGGTCGTGTATATTCCATACTTGGTGTAACACTTTTGGATTATCACTAAGTACAAGTAAATGCAAAGTAATGTTTTTCTATCGTTCCCGGAGAAACCGGTACTACGATTACTGCTTAAACGGACAATCACTTGAACGCGTTAACCAATTTTAAGATCTCGATTCCTTTATGTTCTATCACTAGATTTTCGTCTACATATCGACTTTGTGGCTAGTGAAGCGCTACGTGTTTTTGGCTTTATTAGGAGATACTTTTCAGACTTTGACAACCCAAAATGGCTTTCTATACTTTACAACTCTCAAATACGATCACTTTTGGAGTACGGAACTATTATCTGGTCTCCTTACACTATTAGTAACTCTCAGAGACTTGACAGAGTCCTAAACCACTTCTTAAGCATCGCAGGGCACAGCCTCAATTTAGAGCATCCTCCTCACGATTACGGAATCATTAATGACATATTTAAATTCAAGTCACTTTCTGAACGTCACATAATTTCTAGTTGTCGTTTTATTCAGGGATTGATTGATGGCAACATCGATGCACCTCGAATACTGGAACTACTTAGCGTCCGCATCCTTGGTAATATAACTTATAAGTAATAAATATTTTTTTTACATTCCATTAGGATGTAGCAATTTTGGAAGAAATGCTCCTCTAATAAGAATGATGTCCATATTTAATAATCATCAATCATTTCGTACTTAGAACACTCATCATTTTTATTCATTTATAAAACATAAATGTTTATAATTAATGTTTACGTATATTTATTGTATCATATTACTTTTTCTGTAATACTTTTGTCAATATTGTTATAAAAGCCGACTGGCGTTAATTAATAAAATAAAATAAAACACAGGCACCAAAATTACAATATTGAATGTTCAATGAATGTTAGATTTTAATTTAACGAAATAGTAATATACACTATGTTACCTTTAACCGTCACGGACCTGGTTATCCGTAAAACGTCACAAATAAAGCAAGTTGTGGCCTTTGCCACCGATCCGAACCCCACAGCCAGCTCGGTTACCCACTTCACCTCACCCATGATCAGGTAAGTTGGGAGAGTCGACAGAGTTGCTCTGTTGTATAACGAAGAGGTGGTTTATAGGAAATTAGGAACTAGAGTCAGCTGTACGCAGATGCAGTGCTTGTACTTTGTACCTACTTGCTGCGGATCTAGTCACTAACTCACTAATCACTCTTATGACCCTAATTAAAAACTATCCCAAACACATAATAACATACTCAAACACTCTCTTAGCGCTATTCCCAATATTAAAATAATTTACACACCAACGGCATTACTATTGATATAATATATAATGAATTATTATAAGCTAAATAAAATAATAATAAAAAAAAATGTTCAGTATTCTTTTAAATGTATTGATAAAGGTAATGTGGCTCCTCAAAGTAGACATACCTTGGGGGCGATGAGGGCCCTGGTCTAAACACTCCACTGTAGGTACTTATTTATACCATATAAATATAAATTTTAATAATTTCTATCGTAATTCTTTCTATTGCAGTTTGTCGATATTAATGATATATTATTAGAAAAAGTAAACCACATATTTTTTTTTAACTATCATAATCGGGAAATGAATTGGTCGACACTATATTATATCTGAATGGCTCATGGTTGGAACGGGGTTTTATTGTAGTAACTATGAATTTCGGAAGAAAAACAACAATTACTTACAAATCCTTCAAATTGCGGTACATAATAATAATATGTGTATTATACATACAGGTATCCATAGTGCGTAATTATTAATTTGACAGGAAATGAAACCGGAAGTCTTTTTTTCTTCTTATTTTTTTTAAACTTTATGTAATCTATTTTTTATTTTATTATTATTTTAACAATGAGTTAACATTGGAAAATGAATATACCATAATTATAAAGAGAAGCGTGTTGAAAGTACATAATATACAATAATACATTTAACATAATAATATTTATGAATACAAAACATAATATATGTTTAGTTTGTATATAGGTATATATATATATAATAATGTACTTTATCATAATAAAATACAAGTTGGTTACTTAATGACCAATATAATTTATAATATCGACTTGGTGGGTTGAAAGTTCTGAGAAGTTATTGCAAGGTGTCAAAAATTGAGTAGTTGTGTGCTAAGGAAACAATTGAATAGAAATCTATATATAAATGTAAACATCGTGTTCAGACACATACCTACGTTATCGTCATTTTTGAAGTTTTAATGACGTCTGATATTGTGATTCACAGATGGCTTATCCTCGGAAATAATAAATTTTATTCTATAATATAATAATGTCCAAATGGCCCCTTACATAAAAATAATTGTATTGTAATTATTTAGACTTAAATCTGATAAATATTTAAAAAATATTTCATATTCTGAGTGGAGCGATGTGTTAATTTTAAAATAAATAGTTTTTTTTGTGAATTTGTATTGTGTACATAGTTTAAAGGAGAAAAGTTACTTTGATTTTCAATTCCAATACATATTTTTTTGATGGGAAAAAGAATTCAGTTGACTCTTTAGGAGGTTAAAATTAAAAATGTTCTGTTATTTTCAAAACAACGGGGAAAGGCAAAAAAATAAAGTAGGAAAAACGGGATTTTTTTCGCAAAAACAAATGTTTGTATTAGCTTTTTTGAAGTAGATATGGTTTTATTCTCTTATTCTCTATAGACCATGACATTTCAGAAACATTTATATTAATTGTATGCCAGGTATTATGCATTCACGTATGTAACTTCTAAAATTTATACACTAGTGAAGAATCAATCTATGTAGTATTATGAAGCTATGTGCACGATATTACCTAATTAAAATAATTCAAAGTACTAATACAAATATAAAATTTATAACGTAACATAAACTATTATTAGAAATAGTCAATAGATCCTCATTTGACATTTCTCACTCACTTAGATTCTATTTTCATCTGCAATAATATTTATCATTTCATTTAAATTTAACACATCTACAATAGCGATTTACTCAACACCTATATATTTGACATCTAATATACAGCTGAGTAACTTGCCTGTTTTTTCGATACTATAAGAAAAACAATTTTGGGAGTTTTCTAATGTTACATTAGAATTACTGTAAGAATGAAATAGAACTTTTTCCAAATCCCAGTCAGAGGAATATATATTTTTATTGAAAACCAAATACATTGATAAAATAATTTTTACAAAACATAAACAAAGCTTAGAATCGGATGAAGCCTTCTGAATATTATTCTGTTTTATCAAAAAGTTTTGATATTGTTATACAGGTAGATATTTACACAAGAATTTACTGAAAGCTAAAAATGTAGTGGGTTGGTTCCTTCCTAAGGATTGTCAATAATACTCAACAATGCACATCCAAATATCCGGAAATGTATTCGTACTTATAAAAAACAAGAAAGCTTAATTTTAAACCTACCTGCTTTTAATTAAACAATCCGTAGCAGTTAAAATACTGCAGGTAGTTGGAGATTGGAGTTAAAAGAATGAAAGCAGTCAAAGTAAATCGCATTATTAATAAAATATACCTACATCATTCTTAACGAGTATAAAAAACCGCTAACTTTTCATTGTTTATTATGATGAATTGCTCATAATTGTCAGCTATACCAGCATAATATAAATAGATACCGAATTATGGTTTCATTACAATGTTTTCATCGATATATGAATGAAATAAGTTTTTTAGAAAACTAATAACATAAGGTACTTGAAATTTCCACTAAATGTGAATATTAGCATTTATTATACAAAATACAATTTTCAAAATGTTTTGACTATTTGCGAACAATTTATAAACATTTTTGATTTTATTTTTATTGTTTTTTGTACAGTATACACAACTGGATAGTTTTGTGGAAGGAAAGAGGGATAACAATGACCCTACTTCATAATTTTATGCTGTTTTAAAAAAATGTATTTTTTTTTTTTTTTGGAATTTTTGTGTTTTGTATTTGTTACTTGTATTAGTATTTTTTTTATATCTTTAACTTATGACGGAGTGGTGGGTTTTCAAGAAATGTAAGGCATGAAATGTTTGAAATAAAGGGATTTGAATGGTAGAATGTGCTTTTTGTGAAATGGTTGTATAATAGTGGGAGGCCCGTGAATGAATATTGTTTTGTAAAAATTTATGATTTTTACGTTAAAAATATAGAACGTATGGTAAGAAATTAATGTTGTAAATTCTTAAGCTATATTTATTTTGATAAATATTTTAGAATTCCACCGACGAAGACTTGAAGTTCAAGGTTATTAAAATCTAACATAACATTTTTGAATATACTTATAAAATCCAAAAATGTTACAGTTCATGGAAGTTAAACACTAAATTTAAGGGTTGATAATTTATGTAAGTATGAAATAATATACGGCCTAGGGGTAGTGAAGTGTAAATTAAGTTCCGCTTAGAGTTATTTTTATCTTATTTCCGGGTTTTTCGAATAAAAGCTCAGTATATTATGATTGGCAGGTACTCCTCTGTGGGTTTTCATGTTTTTAGATCAAGACAAATGAATCGGAGTATTTCTGTTTTTTATAATATCAAATATCTAACACATATACTGAGTTTGAATGAAATTAAAAAATTATATTGGAATGTTGAATGTTATTATTTATCCATATAATGGAGATAGAAAAAACAACATTTGTGGTCGAGATAATCTGGCTGAGTTGTTTTGAAGTACTTATAAGTTAGAACGTACTATATGTAACGGATAAATCTGTATTCTGTTGCAAACTACAGTCCTGCGATAAAGTCCCATAGTCACCATTGATCCTTTAGCATTGTAAAACTTTTTTTAGGATTATGTAGTATATATATTATATTATTTTTAGATGATAAATAATATTCAATTAAGAAATAACTATACAGGATGCCTTGGGTAGCCGTTCAAACTTTGAGAAGGATTTCATGTTAGTGCTGTAGTACGCCCACTGAAGTCAGTGTACAAAATAAAAATTAATAACTTAAAAATGATGACTACAATAATAATGATAATTTAATGTTATCAACATATTAAGATACATCGAAAAAACAAAATACACTGCATTATTATGCGAAGAACGATCTATAATAAAGTTCTTAGTTTATTTGGATTTCTTCTAATTGCTTATAATTTTGTATTCAACAATGGTGCAATCAATAGTTTTATGTCGGACTCAATTACATTTTTTTTCAAATAATATTACTTCATCATCAATCAAAATACAATTAAGTACCTACGATAGGTAATTTTTGAAGTCACTAAAATGTTAATGATAAAAAAACTCACATTTATAAAAATAGAATAAAATCAAAAAATATTATTTTTTGGTACTATAAACTTAAAAATAAGATTATGACTTTTTGACGTTCTCCGATTATATAACTTCCAAAGAAAATACGAATGAATTTTTATTAAGCATGCAAAAATGCGCATTTCGAGAAAAAAAATTTCACAAAAACCGTTTAGAAACATTCATTAATAATTGGAACAATATTTAATATTTTCATCTATTAGTTATTTTTTAAATATCCAGGAAAACCAATATTAAATAAATTAATTATAGTTTTTATAAAAAAAGTACCTATAACTAAGTAAAACAACAATTTAATACAAGCGTTTAATGTTTTTTTTTATATAGTAAAAAATTGTATTGAACATATTATATTAAATGAATCAAGTATAGTTATGGTACTTAAAATATACTATATTATATTATAAAAATAAAATATAACTGAAAAATGTATTTATTATTTTTGCTTTTTTATCTTAGTTTTATTAGTTATAATAATCTAGATACATTTATAACTTTTTCCTAGATTGAAGATTTAAAATTAATAAGATCGTTTCTTCAAGATCTGCTATACTTACTTGTTATTTCTTCTTTAATTTTCAATGATTCCAACGGAAAAAACCTTTCTCAGTTCATAAGTGACCTCAAATATTTTTATAATTATTTATATTATTTTGCAACTAATTGACACAGTGCAATGATATTCAATGACTTGTCATATTGAAGTATTAAAAAACTCTGATTTTTGGTATCACGTAAAT
>PVMI01076454.1:0-12858 GCA_008528875.1 Aulacorthum solani | reverse complement strand
CACAAGTGTAAAATTATATTCAATAATATTAACTATTTTATTTTTTGTAAAAAATAGGAGCTCTATAATAAACAAAAATATATTATTTGTCCTTGTTCTGGTATTTACGCCTAAACAGTGGGAGGTAGATGGAAAACGCATCATTTACCACCCTCACGGCCTCACGTTTTACCAAATTACTATACTCTATACAGCTAGATAACATGCCATGGCCTGACAAAAATCACTTCTTCTGCGGATCCCCACTCGACACCCTACCATATAGACATATAGTGTCATAGTGGAATCGGTCTCGATGGCAGGGTGTTGCATGGATATGCGCAGAATTGGACTGTTCTTACAACTAACCTGGATAGATTATAATATGTTTATTTATTATTGTAGTCTATATATAAGTGTAAGATACGTAAATCTATTATAGTATTATTAATATGAAAAATATAAAAATATTGATAGCACTAAAATGCTGTTAAAGAAAATGTTTCTCGTGTACATCAACTACTGGCATAGCAAGAATTAGCCACCTTGGGAGTTTACAGATTTTTTATATATACGGGCTGGCGCTGCACGCTGTGATAAAGCAATTAGATGTATATATTTATATTATATACTATATAGATCAACAACTGCACTAAAATGTTCTACAACGCATTTTTTGATCTTTCATAAGACCTTAAAAAATTTATTTGTATTGAATAGTCATATTGAAACTTGAAGGAATGCACTATGCACTTATTCTTTTTATGTTGGAAGGCTTTTCTGATCCCAACAAGATGATTGTGGACACCCAAATATGCTTTAAAAATTAGGAATTTTAACATAACTTTATGCTAACGTATGTTTCATTCACATTATATTAATATTATATAGTGTATATATTATGAGTATCTACCATATATGTAACGATGATAGTAATCATGAACTATAATTAATTTTTAATCAATACACATTGAAAATATTTTCATTTTGATCTGTTTTACATGTTTTAAAATGTAACAAATTATTATCAAATCCATCATGGACTTAATATTTCGATCTTTCGTAATCGACCCGGTTACGTAGGTAGGTACCTTAATATTAAACTATTAAAGTAATATCCAATTATTTCATTCTGAGATGTACGTGTATAAAAATATATAAGTAGGTACTAGGTAGGCACTAACATAATATACTAATAACATTGCTGTTTAATGATATGTAGTAACCGTTTATAAAATATTATCGAAGGACTAATACGATTTAAAAAAATATAGTAGGTACCTATGCATACATAAATAAGTTATTATAACTGAGTCAATATTATATTTGTTAATTGTTATAAAATAATATGAAAATCGACGTTTTATATCCATCAATCAAAGAATCAATAGGTACGAGAAATACAAAATTCTGTTATTATAAAATACAATAATAACATGTGATTATGTGGAATATACTATATACACCAACTACACATTAAAGTTTGTTGCATTCAAATTTAAAATATTGTAATAGATACAGTGAAATTATTCAAACCAGCATGAAAAATTGATGTCGTGCCGTGGACCACTAAGCCACAATGTCGCGATATTATCATATTATTGTTATTTTGAGCCCAAATGACACAAGCAGACTTCCTCCGAGCTTCGAATTCTGACAGTATAATATGCGCGTTTTTGATTCTGTAAATTTATAAATTATAATAATATATATTTTAACTGTCGTAACTTGTAATATATGTAACTAGACTCGGCCCGCGCATTTATAACCAAAAAACGAAACAATTAGGTGTAGGTGCGGACGGCCGCGGCGGTCGTGTGGCAGTCGTCGTCGAACGATATTACAATTAAATCAACCACCCACGGGCCACGACAAACTGCGTATCCTGCAGATAAAAAATGTATTATTAAAACGAACTCGGTGGGCTCTCGTCGTCGGACATTATAATAATATTATACGCTAGGTATTATACATAAACGTGAAAATATTGTCGATTGCCACGACGCTTGTGCACTAATTCCCCTAAGGGGCCCTATGGTCTGCGCATTTGTATTATTATATTATTATTACGTCCGAATAGGGTACCTTTATGTACATGTATAAACGATTTGGCGCGTGGGAAGGTGTTATTTCGTGTATGTACTATTATATTAATATAATATATTCATGTTCTTTTTTTAATACAAACCACTATATACTCATTATCGGGAAATTGAGTAGCTGAAATATCCAAAACGCATTTATGATGATAGGTATAATATTATATACTACGTAGTATATACAATCCCGCCAAAACGGGTCACGATCGTCGTCATCGCCTCGCTGTCGTTCTATATAGAAAATAATATATAATATATATTATTTATAGGTTTATAGGTAATACGCACCTATACCGCTGGCTATAGAAATATAGAATACTATAATAGTAACAATCAGTATATAGCATGGGTGAGTGAATGATGGTGTCTTACGAGTTTGCAACTTACACAAATGAGTAAATGACTACCTCACCATGCACGCATAATAATAAATAACAGTGTATCGTATACATATATATTATGTATAATATTATACAAGTAGATAATAATTTAATACTCTCAAGCATATTAAATCATTGATGTTTCCAAGATTTGTTTCGTTCCACATATCAAATTTAACATAATATTTCGTGGTGAAATGATGGTTTTTGTGTTTATTTTGCTGCCGTCTTTATTGCTGTAAATACTAATACTAATACAAACCTTTAAGAACCTAATGGCCAGATTAATTGCCTTCCCTCTCTGGTCGACAAGACGACCTTGCAGAATTGCATGCATTAAAATATACAATTGGAGATATCATTTAAAGTTTAAAATGCAGGTCTTATGTTCTGATCGGAACTGGTAAATGGGTGTTGCCCTATGTGGCTTTTTTCGGAATTTAAAAAATGTACCTGCAGTTGCCCTCACGTATTATAAACACGATTACACTAATGTTAGAATACCCTTAAAATATGGGAATTGGTATTAAAAAGGCACTATTGTAATATACTTTGTTTCCGTTCCTGGAGCCCAAAAATCTAAATTGCAGCCTGATTAAGAAATCTGTCAGTTTTTCCACATGTCACTTCTAATAATATAGAATTTAATAAAATCATAAATGGTAAAGAAATTTCGAAATTGACATGGGAGGCGAATTATAATGGAGAGGTAACATATGCCATATACTATATAGTATAACCATTGTAGTTAGAATGATAAGTTGGACACTACTCTGATCACAGATCGCAGCTTCACTTGCATTCAGTATAGAGTATAGACATGCCCTATCCATTCCTTTATTATCTATGAATAAAATAAAATGTCTAGTATAATGCGCGGGTACGTTAAAAGTTTATTGTTTATAACTTATTATATAAGCTCTCGGCATGTTCGTATAAATATTATTTTGACCGTCAACCGCCGCACTGCCATTGTTGTTGCTCATTACATAAAAAGGATCCACGATGTCACGCGAGACTTGCGGCGGCGGCGGCGACAGCGACGGACGAACGTCGGACGTGCGTGCCCGTACTACGCACACGGGACAGCCGACTCAGCCGGATGATCGACACACGCTCGTCGAAGCCGCTCGCGTTTGCCCGCCGAGAAATCGAAACCGGTCCTCCTCCCCGTCACCGTGCACATGGGTATACAATTTAATAATAATATGTGCCCCATTGTATTGTAATTCTATTCCTCATATACGGGTTTTTATAAGACTCATGCTTCTATAATGGATAATGGATATATACGTAGTTTGAAGTTTCTCGTCGACGTTGTTCCCGCACACGGTAAGGACCTCCTTAAAGGCTGCCGTAATATTACTATGCGCGTATACAATATTATATATATATATATTTAGGTACTGTTGCGAACCGGTCGCATAATATTATATATATTATTATTATACTGTACGCATCGTCGTCTATATGGACGACGCAGTGCCCTGGGACGATAAAGGAGGGGACAAATGGTCCGCTATCAATTATTTATACGACGTATAGGTAGCAGCAGAAGCAACAGCATTACGTATACTCGGAAAACAAACGAGATTAATTGATTTCGGTCGGGTGGAAAAAAAAAATCGAAATTCCACGACAACTACTGTTCCGCCGGTATGTACGATATCTATATGTATACATACATAATACATATTATTATATGATGTATGCAATCGCATGTGTATATATATGTATATACCTATATATAGGTAATAATATTAAGAATTCAAGTAGCGTACGCCGACACCGCCGGGCTCGCCGGACTGTCGACTGGTGCGGTGTACACTATTTTTATTTATTTTTTTAAAACTCTTTTCTCTCCGCGCCCGCTGATGACAGACCTCGTCTACGATGCACGCACCACGACATCGTATGTATATAAACAATACACTATAATGTGGATAATATAAAATCGAGACGAGTATGATGGCGGAGAAAAAAAAAAGCTCCACATTCGACATTACAAACGAGATACCATAATATATCATGATTGGTATCCGACTACTATATTATATTGTTATTATTGGGTACAAACAATAAACCTACATTTAGATTCCCGTGAGCAGTAGCTGAAGCATTTCTCATAAACGCGCTTCGTGTAATGAATGATCATCATCACTATAATACCTAACCATGATCCTCGTAAACAGACCACCGGCGTTTATGTTGCACGGCGGCAGTGTGCAAATATAATAACGTGTAATAATGACGTGTATTGATATTATGATGGTGTCGCGCACGCTGTGGGATTTTTATCTTTTGACTTGTATCACCGAGAGGATCTAAAATTGCAGACGAAAAAAAAAAATAAGTACTAGATTTTATTGCACTGTTGTCATAATCGCACGTGCGACATATTCTGTTGTTCCTCGTTTTTATACATACTATTATACTAGTATGTATATTATAATTATCGTTGTGCTGCGCGGTATTCTGAAAGCGAATTTTCGCAAAGGGCGAAACGGACGATTCCAATCCATATCGGTATTAGGTACGTAGCCAGGTAAATAGGTTATGTATGTATATCTAATAAGTATGCATTTTTTTCTTTATTCTTTCTTCAGTCCACACTCTACAGTTATAGTCAACTGCAGCTGCATCTGTAGGTGCCTACCCAAAAAAGTAAAATAATAGATTAAAATAGATTTTTTATTGGACTAAATAATTATCATCATAACTTGATTAATATAACGCTCGTTAAAATTATAATAGGTTTATATAATATTATAGTCCTCACTCCACCGTGAAATAATATAATGTTTATGTTGGCTATAAATAATAAAATATAATATAATAAGTATANNACATGTATATTTAATCAATGATTATAAATTATAATAATATAATGGAAACTGGGACCGGCTGTCGAGTGTCGACTGACTGTATCTCGCAGACCGACCGCGATCTGCAGTGAGTGCCTTTGGGGCTTAAGGGCTGCATATACTTATAAATAAATAATATAAATAAATATATATATAATATCATCATGCTCCAGGACCGCAATGACGCCCGATGTGAATTAATATATTATAATAATTATTAATAACGTGAAAGTTTTCAATGTATATAAAAATAGCAAATATGGACTACAGATAAGACGGGTGATTAAAAAAAATTGAAATTGACATAATTTACACGTCTTGATTGAGTACTACAGAAATTAGTTTTATTTCGCAACGTTTTGATTTCTCCGTGTTCCTATGGTAGTTATATTATATTATATTATTTTCATGTAACTATATTTATAAATTTAACATTTTTATACCTACGCTATAACATATTATATTATACAATATATAGGTATTCTATTGGTATACGATATACCTATACTATATACTCAATACTAGGGGAACTTGCCAGAATACTATAAAAGATACGAAATAACAATTTATTATTAATATAACTATTGGTTACACAACTGCAGTTTATGTCTGTTATCTGTAAAATATAATAAACGTACATACCTATCCAAAAAAAATGATACGATCGTCACAACAATATTTATTTTGATATATTGAAAGGTGATTATAAATAAGTGCTCAATTTAAATAAAAATCTCATAAAAAATAATTGAAAATTAAGACGTTTTCGTCATGTTTAATTTATAAGTTGCGAACACACAGTTGTTACTTGTTACCACCGCGTGGATTGTAATATTGTATACATATAATATTACAGACGATGACGAGGCTGTATTTCTATATAGTTAGTTAATGGGAAAGCGGTTCTGAGGATATATACCTACAGACAAAATGTTTATGGAAATTTTTTATTTACTTATGTTATATTAATCTGTAGAAATTCCGCTTTGTAAGTATGTAAATATTTCAGTATATTATGTGCCTATTATATATTTTATACACAACAGTTAGTAATGTGTAAAATAATTACTGATAGCAAAAATTTTTGTTTTTCGTATGTAGCCACCATAGGTATTAGGAACATATTATTTAATACTTATACTTAGGGTTGTCATTGCATGCCCTTAAAATATGCATTTATTTATGCCCTAAAAAAATCACTAAATATATGACCTAAAAATACATCAAATTTTTCTTATGAGTTAAAAGAAAAAAAATCCAATTTAAAAATATTATGCGTAAAATATACATTTAAATTAAAAATATAACAAAAGAGTAAAAAATGCAAAATATACAAAAAAAATTACTTTAGACTCCTTGTATTATGAATCAGATTTCTAAATTATTAAGCTATACATGCGAACTCCTATAAGTCCCTAGCCCTATTTATAGTTAACCCGAGATGGATTGGAATCAAATAAAATATGTTGACCTAGGAGGCTAGACTAAACAATTTAACTATATATTTGAATATAGACACAGTCAAATAAAGGTAAACCGTAAACGATATAAAAAACGTTGTCGAGACTATGATATGTGTACCTATTCATGTACCTACATCTAGGTACTGAAATAATATCAAGTTTCGTATTATTGTCCTTTTTTTGGGTTGCGTCGAAAAGCATTCAAGTAATTTAATAATAAAAAAATTATAAAAATAAATAAATAAATGTATTATGATATTACGAATTTATGAGTTAAAAAAAATATTAACTTATTGAAAAATGTAAAGATGAAATATTTTTTTTTAATTGAATGAGTATTGTAATAGGTACATTTTTAATTGCAGGTAGGTATGATTTATTTAACAGTCACATATAATTACATGAATTATAAAATTATTATTTGTCAAATAAGAAAATGTTCTGCTGTTTACATGTGTCTGGAATTTAAATTGTAAGATTGCTAACAGAAAGCATCTACGGAGTTGGGTGGCAATAATATAATACTGACAGTATACTATACATAGTATCAAATAGTATGCGCTTAGGTATAACCTACATAATAAGGTATACATTATCATTAATATCCCTTACAATTTTACGGACTATAAAAATGGTATAATAGGTATATTTGTTTCAATCATTATAATACCGGCTATAACTTACTTATCTAAACAAATATTCTGCGATTCGCGGCAGTCGTTCTTAGTACATAATATTATTCTATAAATTATAATAATATATAATGATGATCATCTCTTCAACTCTACATCTGTCAATTTGCCATCATTCATGCGATGCGTGTGTAAATATAATATAATAATAATTACTATTATTATTATAATAACAACTACAACAGTTTAACAACATGTTTGTGTAAATATATGCTCAAAATCATTCATATCGTACCTTTCTTAAAGTCGACTAAACTTGAATATAATTACGGTTTGCGGCGATTTATCATCGTATATTAATATTATATGGTACGCAGCATGCCCCACCAATTGCTGCATCATCAGCGGCGGCCAAGACATTCGTGCAGCAGCTGTTCGAGTAATTTAGACGTATCATATATAATATATAGTTTGAACCTTTGACAAAAAAAAATAATAAAGTATATATCATTATGTTTTGTGACTAGTGTGGTGCATGTGCGAGTGTACAATCGAAATGTGTATGTTTAAATAGACCGCGATATACCAGTACTATTTTTTTTTGTTTTACTTTTTTCACTGTATTCCCTCGGATGTATACCGAATAGTATGTAAGTATATTATATATATATATATAAGAGCTACCTTATATAATAATATTATTACGTTCACGAGAATAATCCTCCGCGTGACCGGTCCGTGTTCGAGCATAATGTGTGTGCACATATTATAGTTTATTATAATAATATAATAATCATCAAGAAAAGACACACCTGCGTTTTATGTAAATTTCCGTTCGCCTACACCTCGCTTCATAGTGGCCGGGCGGGCGAGCGCCACATAGAGGCTTATGTTATTGTAGTTATATTATCATATGGCTACATAATAGCCAATAAGTATAATATAGCTATATAGATGCACGCTAACACACATATATTAAACTCAAGCTCACGCGAAAAAAATAATATCATGGCAGTGCTGGTCCTTGTTTAAGACATTCCGCAGTATAATAATATATTATTAATATGTATATGTAATATGTGTGCAGCAGTTCCAAAAGACCACAATAATATATTATGTGTATAAATTATATCATTATACACAGGTAAGTCGTAAGTACGTTTAGTATAACTACGTATATATTTATTGTCGAAAACCAATTTCCCGACGTTTTTATGCGTTTTTTTCTCTGCCTCCACCACTACAAAGTTCAATCGGACTGATTATAAGAACATTACTATACACATATATTTATTTATTATAATATGTAAACGATTAAGAAACGTTGAATTGTCATTAAATTATTATTATGGACGTTTGATTTTGTAAATATGCATTCGATTACAAAATACTTCTTTTTTTGCCACCTCATGTCGAAATTGTTTGAACTTATAGGAACTTGATAATTATATTTTAATGTTATGGATTTTCTGAATAATTACTCGTCGTCAACTCAAACAAATGAATTAGGTATATTATCATTTGTATTTGTGTAGGTATAGGTAATTAAAAAAAAAAACACCAGACGCATATGTAAACGCCTAGTTGATACATATTTTATTAATTTAAAAAATGTTTATTTTCTTTGATAAATAATTAAAAAATCCATAAAAACAAATATATTCTATACACGTAGTCTTGTGGTCTTGCTTTAGTCATAATATATTCAATACGAGTTTTCAATCATTTAAATGATGGTGAGAGTTATAAAAATAATGTAGGTGTACTGTATATTTAATACTCAACTATAATCATTATTAAGATAAATACATGACTTTTTTGCGCACAAAATGGTAGCAATTAATTGCGTTATCTTTGAATTGTCTTATTGACTAATGCATTGGTATATACATACATGTTGCCGTCGATGTTTAAATAATAATGTATTGGTGAATCGTCTTTCAATGAAAAACAGAAAATGCTATACATCATCATTCATAAGAGTATCTTCATTATTAGTGTGGTTTTTTTTCATTTCATTTTGTTTATATTTACACATTATTTTTCATGATTTTTAATAATATATACTTATACTTAATGGCTACCGGATCATTATTTTAAAGACGAAAATAATGTATAGACCCCTAAACTATTATTGAACAATTTTAAATTAACGATTGTCATTTTGGGTGCGTTAATTTGGCAGTTAATGTATATTCGACTATAATATATTAATATATAAATATTATTAAATTTGAGGTTATTTTTGTGTTTGAAATATTTCATTCATTTGTCGCCGTAGAATCGATATAGGTCGTCACGTTTTCGTCATTATTTTTTTTTCATCACTCATTAGAACGATAAAATTATTATTTAATGATATAATGTCACTGTATTATTAGTTATTTATCATTTATTAATTACTAAACACGTCGTCGCCAACGTAACTCGACGAATGAATATGTAATTGCACTAATTGCGTTTGTAATTCTTTGCTCTCAAAAACGAAAAATATGAATACTAAAATATTTATTTGTATAATATTCAGTATACTAATATAATATTATATCTATAACGTATTGCTTAAGCGTGTAATTCGTACCATGTACAATGAACCTTCAGACCTGTGCTCAGGACCTATACCATGCAGGACCGTGCTATACCTTTGTCCTTTATAGTTTATACTCGTAAGTAAACCGATTAGTCTATATAGACACGCATACACGCACATATATAAATATATAATATATATTATGTACGATTATTATTATTATCGTCGACCGTCGTACACAGAATTTACGTTTACGTGCCGTAAGTCAGTTTACCCGACTTAGGCCTAAACGGATGTACGATATTGTGTGTGCGTAAGGTTTCGAAATGCGTTTTCATTCCAATCACGCGCGTCACAGGAAATACAATACATATATAAATGCTTTTTTTTCGAGTCCTTATATAGTGTCCTACTAAAAAAAATGTCCGACTACGTCCGTTCGTCCGATTTCTTGGTATATTATATCAAACAGTCGTGTATGATGCGTGTGAAACATAGAAATTCGATATTTGTATATGACTATAGTACCTATATATGTGTATGTGACATGTGTATGTGTGTGTGTGTCACGCATTCCTGCTCATGAAATATTTTATTTTTGACTTTTATACAAAAATAAAAAATAAAAATGATGTTATGTAAAAAATGTGCTAATTAACATCGGTTACATCCGTGCGAAGTTTTTGTCATTGATTAACAATTGAATATACCTCAATATTATAATATATAATATGTACATATTTAAGTATTACGTACTATTGAGTATTGAGGTATACAAATATATTATATAGTTGGTGTAATTACGTACCCATAATTGTGTTTTTTATTTCTCCAGACTAACATCAGTCGGTACTCGGTTGTTTTATTATATTCAGTGTCCCCGTAGTCGTTTAACGCGTTTATAATTTTATGGTTTCGAAAGACTTCAAGCAAAAAAAACAATACAAGTACAATAAGAGAGTGCAGCATATTCGATACAGCACGTGGGAAGATTTTCCGCGTAATAAACCTATACATATGGGTACAGTAAACGTGTATGGTATATATATGTATACATATTTTGACGGGCGGTGCTATATAATTATTGTTTTACTTGGGCACACCCTAACGCATTAAAAGTCTATACCAATGTTTTATACTACATTTTATTGGTATATATATTTTAATACGCAATGTTATTTCAACAACCGTTTATCGATAAATTGGGAGATTTAAAACTGGACAAGCGTTTAAACTCTAGTTTGTATTATTATTATAATAATTGTATATTATATATAAGCCAAACAACTTTCCTAGATGCTTAATCGATATATTACATATATATTTAATGATAATTAAAAAATGTCACTTCATCCTGGGTATCGATTTTTTCAGTGAGGGTCTATTTACAGGCCTAAATATTAAATGACATTTTGGTGATTTTAAGTTTGCAATGTGAAATTCGAAAGTAAAATGTAATATAACAAAATATTATATTACTAATTGTTATTAAATAATTGTATGCTGTGCACTGTGGAACATTTACCTATAATAAACTATTCCAACCAAATATATTATACACAATTTTCAGTAATGCGTTTTCGGAATCACCAAGCTGGATTTACACACCTGACACATGTACGATATGCATATACTTTCATATTTAAAACAAAATACGTAGGTAACTCAAAAACTTAAAATATTTCCGATCTGGAGAAATTAAATATATTTAATAACTCGCCTCGAGTACTTTTTATCAATCATACTTTTTGTCATTCAGACGGAAACGCGATCGAAAATGACACAGTTATCATTATATTATGTTTATAGGTACACGTCGTTTTCGTGATTTCTTTTTCACGGTATTGGCGTTAATAACATTTTTAGTAAAAATTATAAAAAGCAGGAATGTTTACTATTTTATACTCGCGTTTCGTCGGCAAACATCCAGCGGCGGTACGACGGTCGGCCGTTGGTGTGCTATAATTTATAATGAGTATCGTACTCATATAGTCATATATCGACTCAAATATTATTATTATTAAAACATATTTTAATATAGGCAGTCTGCGTGCTCGTATATTATATAGCTCTTGTTGAAAAATTACGTTACCGTCGTTACCACGTTATAACTTATAAAGCATAAATTATAAATTATAATATTATTATTAATAAACCTACCGACTGCAGTAGTTTTCTGGGGCAAATTGAAAAGGAAGATTTATATCGGACGGAGGATCATTGATTGTAAACGTTGTGCGTACGTTCACTGATGGAATTATAATATATACAGGTACTCGTATACTTACATGTATATATATAACAAACAAGTGCGTGTGTGTAAAATTATTGCAAGAGACGCGTATACGAGACTCTCTTCTAACTAGGTAACTCGAAGACGTAGTACACGACCATAAATAATAATGTACACACACACACACACACACACACACACACGCACGCACAAACATTTACCGACAGTCGAACAGAGTCGTCCAATATGGTTATAACGACTCGCTCTCGTATGTACACACGCAGGTATATACCGTCGTCTGACGAACTTATAGCTGCAAGTTCATGTCTGTGAATAAGTAATTAGGGTATACTTCATATTATTATTATAAATGCAGCCGATACTGCGTCGGCTACCGATCGTTTATATGTCCGTCCTTCTGGGTTTTTTTTTTAATTTCAATTTTTTTTTTTTTACTATCGAAAACGCACAGTCATTATATTTTTTAAACACTCTACGATCCATATATGTATCTGCAGCCTCTACAGTTTATCGATTTTAAGCATTTGTCGATATAAATGATTGAAATTCAAAAAAATACTGACGGTATACCTAATCTACACATCTATAATTGGTTTACGATTATTAAGCGCAAACAGTATTACATACTTGATATAAGTATATACCGTATTGTAAAAA
>PVMI01076448.1:0-12855 GCA_008528875.1 Aulacorthum solani | reverse complement strand
ATTGGACTACAGCTTGAGTGGTTCCATCTAGTGCAAAACAGTTTTTCTATGTTATACATTTGTAAGACGGATACAACACACGCGGGTGTAACGCTCTTTTAATACTCAACAAGTCTTAAAAAATATTAAAATATATTAAATGTCTATGAGTTTTGTCAATGAATCATTGAATGTTCAATATAAAATTAAATACATGTTCAACTGTAAATCATTGAAGAATAAAAAAGTATTTAAACATAGTTTATATGACTTTACGAGTTTGACACATACAATATGTCTTAGTTATTCATTAAGGCATTCAAATGTATTGTTGAATTTTTACTTCAATACTAGTTTCTATGTATTTTATTTATTTTATATAATCAAATTAAAATAATAAACTAAGTCATTTGATTTAACAATTAATAACAATGATATTATAATGATTTAAAAACTATTAATATTATGAAATGTGTACCATAGGTACTATGAGCGCCATCTAGTTTAAATTTTATTTTTATTTTGGTTTTTGTTTCTTAATATCTCCAATGGGCGGCGGTAGTAGTTACGATGTGTCAAAACTTGACTTCAACTTTACAACAATTATTGCATTTCGGTAGTTAATTAATCTTCAGTTAGTTCAGTTTGTTATACGCTGGAATAGTTAATCTTAGTATTAAGATATTTATTAAAATCATTATATTTTTAATCTACAGTTAGTTTTAATCTGAGACTAGTTAATTAGACATTTAATTGGTGATTGATAAAACGGCCCTTATTGTATTATAGAACCCAATAAAACACTTCATTTTTATTTAATAGGTATCAATTAATTTTTTTTTTAAATTATTCCTCAAAATATGTTTCCCGTTCTTTTAGGTTAAATGCGAGATTGTAAATTTTACTTAACACCAACATTTCATACTTTGCAATGATTGAAAAAGGTTAATATTGATTTAACAGACAATTATTATAAAATAGGTACCTATCTACGTTAATATTTTTCTCTCGTTATCAATTGTATTGACGTATAATTGTAATATTATATTATTAAAATGTGATATCTTGTTGTTACGTGACAGTCCTGAAGATTTCAATCATCAGTGGAAAATTGGGGAGTATAAAATGTCATCAATAACCGCCCCTTTATAATGGAGCATAGGTTCAAACAGAATTAAAAATATAGTATCTTGTACCGACAACAATAGGAATAAGTGAACAAATTAATATCACAACACATCAATTACTTGAACTTAATATAGGTAATTTTATTGATAAAATTAGTCGATACATAATGTAAAACAATATTATAAAAATGTATTATAATTTATAAATTATTAACCTTCCTACTTTTTAAATCAGCAATCAATGTGTCAATAATATTGTTATATTTTAGATGGTCAGCAATTTGTTTCTGTAGATAAACATTAGGTATAGCTAAATTGATGTCTTTTTCTTGGGATAAAGTGCTTTGAAGATACTTTTTAATTTTTTTTCTACCAATTCAGCTTTAAAAATTGAATTTTAATAATTTGAAACTTATATTATATAGTATAGTCAATACTTTAATTAAAATAATTACCTACTTATTTACTGCTCAATACTTATTTAGGGGAGGTTATATAGGCTTAATAGGTTTATGTTAATATACAATATGCAGATATATGTAGATATGTGGACTGGGTTTTAAAATAGGTCAACACATAATATTGTAGTCAGTGTAGACTATATTACACAGTAGAGTATAATATAATAATGAATAACTTAATTAGTGAACAATCCCGCGGTGTTCGAATAACCTAATGTACCCATATCATGCTCACTATAAGTAGGTATTCGTTAGAACAGTTAAGATTTTCTGGCGTGGACAACGTGTGTTGAGACTTTTTGCAAGATGCATTAAAATGGATTTGAATACTTTAAACTTTTTGAAATTGTTTTAAAATTTTAATATATTTAATAAAATAAAAATCACTTAAAATATCAGACTATTTCTCTTGGTTTGTCTTCAATTTATTTTAGTTATTTTTATATGAACTTTGATAAAAAATTAAACATTCGGTCAGATAAAGTTAAAAGCTTAAAATGTAATATAAGGTTTCTCATAGTGATTAGGTATATTATAACTATTTAAAAATATTAAGAATACATTTTAAATATGACGATTTTTTATAAGCATGCATGAAGGATAACAGTTTGATAATATATTTTGTCAAAATTACGAAAATTAGGAAATCACCTTGATTGTTTGTAAAATGTTTATTTTTACAGCTAAGGCTTATATTATGCAAATTGAATTAGTTGTTAATGGAATATGTAATAAACAAATACAACTTTTAGGACGGAATCTAACTTTTAGGGAAACTCTGACAATGAAGAAATTAACAACGAATTAAACTGTGAAGATGATTCATTAGAAGAGATTAATGTTATTTCAGATGGAGATCCTTGGGTGATTAAGAGAAAAAGCACGTCAATAACAAAAAAAAAACAAAAAACACTTTTGAAGAAGATTTTCTTGCAGCCATTTAAGAGACTTCGATAGAAGATGAGGAAAGATCTTTTTTTGAGTCTCTATTGACAACTATTCGTCAATTTAATACAGAATAAAAAATTATTTTTCGTTCTAGCATTTACTATGGAAATAAAAATGGTTCTGGTCAGTCTCCAATTTATCCTACTACGTATCAAAATTCTATAAATCGCAACGATCCTTTTTATTTTTCACATTAACAGCAGCACTTATTCATATTTTTTAAAAATAAATTCTCAAATACAACAATTTTCTACAACTATGTCCGATACCTCCTGCAACCTAATTTACCCATTAAGTTCTTAATTATTTTTGTTATAATTTACAATAGAATGTAAATTTTATTTAATTTTCATTGGAAGTGATAGTTTTTATTTTATTTGAAAAAAATTATAATCAAAAAAAGGAAGTTTTGATTTAGTTCATAAATAGTAAATACAATTTATTTTGTTAACAAAACACATAATGTTATATATTTTTATAAAAATTTAAAAATATGTACATATTTCCATGTATAATAATAAATATTTGATTACATTGTATGTAGGTACCTAAGCTGGCACAAAATACACTTCAAAATTTGTGTTGAGTAAGAGTATGTTAATTAAAAAGATCTTGACATGATTTTATCCAAAATAAAATGTAGGTAATCAAATTTAAAATAATAAGCTTACACAAAATCGTTCTTCTGGAAATAATTGGAACTCTGATACAATATGAACGTTCTAAATGTTGTTCTAACCAGTATAATAGGCAGTAGTTCGTCAAAACTTTTAATGGATATCCGGAAGTACTTCATTGAAAAATTTGTCTTCGTGATCTCGGAGACCAAAAACATCGGGGCAAATGCTTCTAAAAAAGACCTGTGGGCTATCAAAGGGTAAACCCAAAGTCTTTTTGCACGATTTTTTTGTTTTTTTTTTTTTTAATAATAATACCCCATAAAAAGTATAAGTCGCTTTTCTCTTTGATTATTAATATTCAATTTTAAGCGATGAGTCACACATGTTGTCTATACTGAACTACAACTTTGAATGACAAAATTTGTACCCAGTCAGTTTGATACCTACTCATTTCGCGTACATCTGAATACAACAAAATGTCACTTTTTGATACGCGTCGTATGAGCGTTTTCATCAGCGAGCGTACGATATTCGTCCATGTGAAACGGGCGAGAACCTTTTCGACCAAAATCGTACACTTCCCCTTTCAGCCGATTCACTTTTCAACCAGAATGAAATGCTATATAATAGGTATATGTAAAAAAAAATAGTTGGTATATAATTTTTGTAAAATTATGGCAATTATAATTTTGAAAATTGTTAAAAGTATATTATGGTATTTTTTAATAATTAACATTATTTTTATTTAGAGAGTTGTGTATAAAATTGAATATAGAAAATTAAATAATAATATACAATTTTCGTCAATAATTAGTAAATAGTTAATTTTGAAAATTATACAATACAAAAAGTATATGTACTTATAACATAAAATATAATATATCAAACTTTTTGTATTGTATAATTTTCAAAATAAACTAATGCACTATCATATTATTATTTACTAATTATTGACAAAAACTTGTATAATATTGTTTTTAATTTTCTTATATAATATTATACATACTGTGACATATTAACAAAAAAATAATGTAAATTATTAAAAAATAACTTATACTTTTAACAATTTTCAAAATTATAATTGCCATAATTTTACAAAAATTATATAGGTACAAACTATTTTATTTTTTTACATGTGCCTATGAAATAACTTTTTGTTCTGGTCGAAAAGTGAATCTGCCGAAAAGAGAAGGGTACGATTTTGGCTGAAAACCGTCTTGCCCTGTGAAACGGGCCTAATAGACCGTCTGTCCGGTCACTGATTTACTTCGTGCGCGTCACCTCACACCCCGAACGATCTGTGTAATGTTTGTAATATGTATAGCGACTCAAGAGAGGTTGATGGGGTCGCCGAGCAAAACTTGAGAGCGATAATGTGTGGTGAGTGAGTAGGTGTGTATATAAATGTGTGTGTAGACTAAACTTATGACAAATAGGTAACTCTAAATAAAATGGTAACAAAATTTGATAATTTGAGTTGCTGTATAATAAAACAAATTTGAAATAGTACACAATACAGAAAGAAATCACAGAAACACACAATTTAAGCCCTACAACAATAGATGTCGGCCATATGGCCAACAGGGTATAATGTAATGTAGGTACAATAATTAATAATAAATAAATAAAATATATAAAATGACTCACCTACTGGTCAGCTGGTATGCCTGTACCTAAATCGATAATTTTCACGCACGCAAAATATAAAAAGTGGCGATTATAACAATATATAATTATAAAAAAATTAATAAAATAAACATAAGTTGGCTATTAGTGCACAATTGAATAATATGATCCGAAAGCGATATGAATATAATATGATAATTAACACACATAAAATTGAATATAAATATAATAATTCACAAATACAGATAATATCATGAATTTACGTGTGGTACCTTGCGTGGTAGGTCGGTAATCTCTGCTTTATCCAGCGACCCTGTAGTGTCGCAAGCTAAGTAAAAAAAAGAAATCGTATGTATACAGAAATCTAAACATTCCCATTTAATAATGGTTAATATTTTGGTATTATTTATTAAAGGCTGCAGGTTTAAAAAATGGACCAAATCGTTAGAACGAGGTATCAATCGATAAAGAAGTTCATAAGAAGACATACTAACTCTAGACATGTGCAATTTTAAATTTTATATATATAATATTTTATTCAATCTAGCATATGAGAGAATATAAACATAGGTAGTAGCTACATAGATGGTATATGATCTTGAGGTACAATACCCTAGAACGGATTTATCATGACAACAAAGCACAACGGTGCTTATAAAAGGCATGAAACAATAAATTTGTAAGCTACTCGATGATGTCACTTACTGTAAGAATTGACTTGAGACCAGTAACTGATTGTTTAGAAGCACGAGCAACATACACTAGGTAAAATTGAAATAGGGCTCAAAACTGACAACCACATTCAAAACTGCAAACTGTGAATTTCCACTTACATTGCAACTTTATACTACATGACTAAACAATTTTTTAAAGAGTTTTGCCTTGTACACTTTTGGACTAATTTATCATTTTGGAAGAAAGGCGTATTATTAGATTCATTTTTAATAGATTCTAAATAATTTTTTAATTTTCTTTCTTTAATAAAGCCATTTTGGTAGAATTGTTGCCCATTCTTTCTAAAATAGCTAATGAAGTGTTTGTTGGGTTAGTTATTTCGTGTTAATGTTTAACATAATCACGTAAGGGCTAAATTGCATTCATTATATCTGAGCGAGAACACCTTTTATTACCGGTCGAATTTATAGAATGAGACTTTGAATTCACGATATTGGTTACAAAGCAGTTTCCTTCAATAAGACAGATAGGCAAGACAACTTACTTCGATTGTTTAAGTGGATAAGCTATGACAACCTTGGTACGTGCTGGATTATTCAGAACAATTGATGTTGCTTATCACGTTTGTGTACCATGACGAATATGTCGATAATATAAGATGATCATATATACAATTTTTACCTTATTGTTACGTTAGTTGAGATGTAGAACAAATGAAGGCAATCAAGGAAAAAATATATTGAGCGATCAGGCTCATCACGGACAAATGATCAGACGTGCACTTTTTATAAGTATATACAATTTTAAAATAGAAAAAAAATCAACTATAACCAAAGAAAAACTCGAAAGAACACAAGGCGATTAATTCCGGTACACCGTTATATGGCACACAATACATGTTATATGGTATAATATTCTTATATTTATGTTTTATATTATTATTACTATAATACTTATTGATTAAAGTACAAATATCACAATACTTAATTTTTTATTTGCATCACCTCTAGACAGCTGTGCACGTCTGTATTGTTGTTAAATTGATACTTCATAATATTATAATGTTGCCTATATTTTGTAAATTAATTCAGATTTCTTACTATGTTCTTATTATTAAAAAATACTAAAATATATTGTTTTTACATACTCGTGATGTATTATTCATTATTATTTATTGCCTGTCAGTAATACAAATGACAAATGCCATTAAAATATGTAAATTCCAAACAATTCCTCAATTAGTGTGTCTCCTGAATTGCAAATGTGTTTGCCAAGTCGTATGAAGTGTGTTTGAATTATTGTAAAAATAAAAAATAATTATATCTTAAGAGTTTAATACATTTTTTTTTAAATCAGTTTAAATTTAAATTTTATTGGAATACCTTACAGAAACCGGATATTGTACGGATATTTTTTTATTTGTTTGTATATTGTTTTCATTATTTTTCTGTAATGATATATCAAAAAATTGATTACTATGACCATAGATAATAATATGTTTATCATCTTTTAGGCCTGTCGACTTGAAATGCACATGCCTTTCTCTTTCAAACAGTTCAGTTTTATCTGACATTCAGTCACATTATATTATTCACATTAATCATACTCAATACTTCATCGCAAAAACAACTTTGGTACCAACATAAAATTTTGTTCCATCAAATTAAGAGTCCCATTGTACAGGTAACCGGGCTTAAATGTTTTGATTTGAATATTTAGAGAACAAATGGTAACATATTAATCATTTATTGTTGTCTTGTCTAATCGTTGTCATTTTACCAAAATGATAAATAATATTTGTGTTAACGGGAATGGAATTTGAGTTTAACGTAATGTGGTGGCAGGGCTCTCGAACACCCCTCAGAGACGGAAAACGGTCTCGACCGGCGGCTATCACGTAGCCAACGCACGGACCGTTTCTGGCTTGTTCCGCAATAACGCAACCGAATAAAGCTCGCGCGGCTCAAGGCTCTTTCAAAACATCCTCCATAAAAAAAAATCGTTACCAAAACCATAAGCAACAATATTATTGATTCCTATAGGGCATTATATTACTATATTTTATTTATTTAGTTAAAATAAATCTTAAACTGAGTAATTCAAACCAGTGTTAAATTTATTTCTACGTCACAAGCCCGTGACTTGTTGGAGGTAGTCTAACGGAACCGTCTTCTCAGCAGTGTAAAATCACTATCGCGTCTTACATTGCGGGTATCTGGTAATGATATTCCTGGCGTTATTCAGATACCATCACTGTTTAACAGCATTATCAAATGTTAAACTGCCTATAAATAGTATGGTATTTATCCATAATTATAACACTGTAATTAAAAAATTAGTTTACCTTGCACTTACAATAAAATTTGTATATATTCATAATTGCTAGTTGCTACAAATGAGGTTTTGTTTGGAGTAACTGTGACTATAAAAACAATAATGGCAATCACCATACTTCAAGTCGTAATANNATATATATATATATTATGTAGAGCGAATTTAAAAAGGTTTGTATATAATACAAATACCATCACGTATATAAGTTTGATTCATACGACGTGACTATAATCATAATGAAACGATTCGAATATATGTTTTTAATACTTATATAATACTTATAACCACACATCGGATACATACAAACAAAAAATATTGTTTGTATAAAACATTAATATGAACAAAAAAACAATTTAATAATAAATAAAGTAATGGTGTAAGGAATATCATATAATAGCATGTTATTATACTTAAGAACACACTTATATACAGACATGGGTAGCTACCGAGATGAAATTAATAAAATACTTGTTCAAAAATATATTATTCCTATTGATGTTCATTTTACTCTTAAGAATTTTTCTTACATACAAATGTTAAAAAATGTCTGAGTAAAGTTGGAATTATTGATAAAATGAAAATTATTATATGAGTAATGTCTTTGATGAAATATTTTCTTTAGAAACAGGTATTTTCTTAAATTCTATTTCATAAATATCATATTTTTATTTTTTTAAGTGGAATATAACTGGTAATCTATCTGATTACATATAGTAAAATGTCTTTTTCGTTATGGGTGGCCCAACAAAATAGTAGGATATTTATATTATCAGACATCATAACTGTTCCAAATGATAATAAAAATAAATTACATAATTTGAAAACTCTTATAACTTAAAAGAGATGAATTTATAACAAGACCAATATTACTTCTCCTTAGTAATTACTTATAATTCATATATTATATTATTCACTAAGTTGTCATGTATAAAAACGCTTGTACAGATCCTTTGTTTTAACTCTGTATTTATAATTATAATGACTTGTAAGTATAGGTACTTGATTAATATCAATAATTAACAATAATTATATCAGTTATTTCATATTTGAATTTATTGATTAATCGCACCAACGTAGTACTATAATATAAACTCCTACTGTAATATAGACGTAAAGTTTATAATTATTGGTTATTTTCTATCGGCATATCTAGTAAATATTTAAATTTTAATATGACATATTATCGAAGTTTAATAATTGTATTTTTTAATATTTAATATACCGTTGAAATAAAATTTTCAAAATATAACATTAAACCATGATTTTTTTGTTTCAAATGTTTAGTTTTAAAAATTGAGTTGGACATAATTATTTATACTTAAAGTTATGTATGTGGCACTGCCTATGATAAGTGTAGTCAGCGTAGACTATAGTAGGTACACAGTCAAGTATAATAATAATATAATAATAAATTATTATTTTATTAATTATAATATTATTAATTAATCAATCAGTGAATAATCCCGGTGTTCGAATAACCGAATGTACCTACATAAGGATCATGAAAAGTAGATAGGTATTCGTTAGAATAGTTATGATTTTTTGGCATGGACAACCACGCGTATTGAGACATTTTGTAAGATGCATTGAGATTTGGATACATAAAACATTTTTATAAGATTCTAGCAATGTCAATAATGTCATTCCTTCTACTCTTGATGACTATCGGTTGTTTGAAACTTTATGTTAGTGCGATACACCCGTAAGTTTTTATGTCTTTTATAACGTAGTTTTGGCTAGTAGAGCATTGTTGTGTTTATTCCATACGTGAGCCTATACAATTTTTATTTCACCGAAAAATTCTTAAAATTATATTTTTAATATATTTTTCAGTTTTCTTTCATTATTATCAATATCATGTTGTTTTTTTTTATATAAATTTTAGATATCCATATTATATCATGGAGAACCACACCAGGGAATCCTTCCTATGGTGAGAACCACACATGGGTAAGATGCGGGGTAAACCAATAGTGTTGTATCTATAACCATCTAATTTCGGTAATTGTCCGATCGTGTCCACAGGCCCCTTATGAGGTTCTTTTACATAAATTGTGTATATGTATGGTATCTCATCTATATATAATTACGAGGTGACTTAATTTCTGGTCAAATATTTCATGTTTCCTTATTGTTCAAGTTTTTTGCCAGTTGAGCTTCCTCTACGAATTACAATACGAGTATACTTTTCCAGTTTTTAAATTAACACCATTTTTTAAATTTAATTCTCTTATACATTTATTTAAAAATCATACGGCCCGTTTAACCTGTATTTTGTTACTTGTTTTACAGGTCTCAGACTGGCGACCTTTGATACATTGTCAGAGTGTCAGCAACCATATTGTTACAAATATGAAACAATAGAATATAGCAAATAAATGAAAGTATCAATAACTGCAGGAAAATGTTTATATAGTTAACATTTATACTGAATTAAAAATTAAATTTTTTTAAGAATATTTAATTTATTACCAAGGATAAATTTATTTATATTTTGGATATCTTATATTATTATGTTTAATATAGTAGTATCAAAAAAGGTAATATGTAATACAAATACACACTGACAACACAGCTATAATGATTTAGGTATGTTAAATAAACTATAACTTTATAATATCAAAGGATATATTTGATTAGAATTTAAAATGGAATATTATAAAATGTTCATGAAAATTTAAATTCCTGGTTTGTTCTTCTATTTCTCATATGGTGACATCGGAATTAGCTATTCTACGTATATTTTATTTACATATTTTGATGTGGAAATATTTTTTATTACAATATAATAAGAAATAATAATATTATAGGTTTAGACAATAGGTATACAGTGTGATGTTTAACTGAAAATTAAATTTTATATGACATGTGTGCATTTTAAATATGATTATAATATATTTATTAAATACATGTAATAGTGTAAATATAAAAATTATTAATATTTCTCTTCTGAATGTAATGTGCATTACACATTTTGTTTAAGGTTCACTTGGTCCATTTTTATTATATAAATATTATATGACAATGTTAAATACTTGCCAAAATTTTTAAATCGTTAATATATTATTATATTAATTTATAAATAACCCTGCAAGAGAACAATTTACAATTAATAAAATATATATTATATTACTATTCCATTTCAGCGTACAATGGCAGGACAACGTTTGAAATACAATAGGCGTATAAGTAGGTACTGCGTAAAAATAAGTAGGATTCGAATCATATTATAATAAATATAAACAGAATGTGTATACGATAGTATTATATACAAATAAGAAGGATTATACAGAAACGTCTCCCCGTCATAGCATATAGTAATTACGTACAAAACAAATGTAATATTCTGTAAGTTGAGCATGTATTGATTAAAAAAAACAGCAGAAAAAGAAGTGATAATTTTATTCTTATTATTATTGTCTTAGATCATACACTATGAATGTATTTTTGAGTATACTGAATTATATTCAACATCATTCCCACCAGTTTCAACATTTCACGATACACTAAACAAAATGCCTATATAATCTGTAATTATCAAGGTATTGGTTCAAAGTTATTAGCCACCTAAATCTTGGTATGAGCATTTGTGTCATGTACCGTTAAATTTTGAAGATAGGTATTTTTATTATTATTGAACAAAAATATAAACTCTACTTAAACTTAAATTTTAATTTACCTTTTTAACTGAATTTCTATTAACTTCCATCAACAATCTACTAAGTAGTTCATGAGCTTCCATATTTCTCACTCGATCCTAAAATGAATGAATAAATTATTGAATGAAAATAGTGAAATTTAGAACTAATAACATAAGAAAATACGTCAAATGATATGTGCATAAGTTAGTAAAATAGTAAATGTTGTTGTATCAAATCATAGTGTTATTTAATATAATGTTTGTTATATAAACTTATATACGTCCCCCTGCTAACTACAACAAAAAAAATATTTATGTAGTTAATATTTATGCATAAAAATCGAACAATAATATTATTTAAGTTAACTAATTATAAATTAGTTACATATTAAAAAAAAAAAATTGAAATAAACATTTTCCCACGTCATTATTTTTAATTAATTGTTTTATTTAATATTATTAGTTTTTAATCCATAACTGGCAACGTGCAACAATTTTTAATTTTAATCGTGTTAATTCTGGTTAAATAAAAAAAATCTTTTGTTTTACGATTTACGAAAATGTTTTATGCTACAAAAATGTGCCAAATTGTGTTCTAGCCCAAGTTGGATATTGGGTATGAAAAAAAATATGAATTTTAAATTATTTTTACCTCGGAAGTAATGACCACTTCTTCAATAGCATTTTTTAAAAATTTATACATTTCATAATAATTATCAGGATTCATCTTCTTAACATTTCTATACAGTAGAATATTTAATTCTATATTATTAATGTACGGACAATCCGAATTTGTTTTCAGAATATTTAGATTTTGATACGTGTCTAATGTTTTGACTTTACGGTTTACTAGGTTTAATATTTGAAATTTTAATGCATCTGCATTGCTGCAGATCCAACCACCCGGCCAAGTAGAAACTTCCCAACGACTACTGGGAAATAGAATCTGTAATTAAAAATTGTAATTTAATCATATCGGTATGTTGATTGATTGATATTGATAAACACAAATGTATTTTATGTAAGAATTCGTTATTATGATTAATCATCATCTCTGGTGGCCTTCACAAAACTGCAAAGGAGATGGTCAATTATTAGTTGAAAAATATACGTCTCTACTACATCACATAAAAAATGAACACAAATGGGTAAAAAATGGAGTAACAAGAACATGCGATCATGATCCATTAGAAGACGAAGAAATAAATAAAACACTTTAGTTAAAATCCAATAACGAATCAATATATTATATAGGATGTAATTGGAAGAATTGACAAATGAAATAACATTGGTTTCAATCAAATTTTTTATTTAAAATGTATTGAACCGTCAAAACCATGCATATATGCTTTATAGTATAGTGTGCTATACATTAAAAAAAGTTATAACTGCAAAAGATTGTATAAAAGATCTACCACACGCAAATTATTTTGTGCATACAGGCT